>PVIH01017223.1:0-42613 GCA_004025045.1 Sigmodon hispidus
CCCCCCCCCCTCAGCCCTCTGTCTTCTCCCTTTCCCTCTCTTTTCTCCCATGGTAGTGAGCCATCAGCTCTGCAACCATCCATCGCCTTTGCCTTCTCTCTCATCTCATGCTCCCTTAGGAGGCAACAAAGAAATCCTCTTTGAATAATTCATCCAGAAACTCAAATGTGGCCTCCCCTTCCCATTTGCAGCATTGCACGGTGGGAGGCCCCCATAGTAACAGGGACCTGGCTTTGGGAGGATGGCAAGGCCAGCTCTGTTCGGCATAGGTGAGGATGGCCATGTGGACAGTTGCAGCTTTGCACGGGAGGTTACGCGGCGTTGGTCATAGTGATTGGGAACTGAGGTCTGCGTCTTAGCAGAAAGCTGAGGTGGCAAGCACAGTGGCTCTCCCACAGACCCTGCAGACGGTCCTGGTCTGTGGATCCTGCAGTATAGTGGTCGATACAAGCAAGGGACAAGACAAGCAAATTCCAGGTGATGGGAGCTTTCCGCCATCCCCAGGACCGGCAGGAACTGTGCACTCACAGTGTCCCCCTTGTTAATCAACTCTCATTTCTCAGGAGACAGGAGTCACATCGTGGATTGCCACAAACACCTTGTGGCATCTAAATGATGGCAAAGGTTTTCATATAAAACAAACAAACAAAGGTATCTATTGAAGCTGTAGTCTCCAGCCCCAAATGTGTTTGACAACATGGAAGATCTGTGGGTATCTGTTGTTTTTACCCAAGAGACAGCATTTGGACAGGAGACGCATTGACATACCCTGAAAGAACAGGTGATCTTAAAGGCACCAATCTAAATATTCAAGTTCCCGCAGAGCCCGGCCCTGCCTGCCATGCGGCCAAAGTCAGGCCCCCTTGTCTGTCTGCGTGGGGTTAGAAGGCGGGGCAAATAATTAGAACTGATTTCTCCTCACCCAGTCTGGAGAGAATAAGAGGTGACATTTGTCTCTACATGGAGAGAAGAGAGGGATAAAAGAAAGAGCCTTCCTTCCAACCGTGTTGGCGTCTATGGAGTGTCTCCTCCATCCTTGGACTCTGTCACCAGTGTCTTATGATTACAACATCGGCTTGGAGAGACACTAATTGTACCCCTGCTTACAATGCTTGTAATTACACGGATTACATTTGCTTCATTTCCATATGTCAACACCATTCCGAGATGGGTGGGGGGCAGCCGGGAGCCGCTTTTATAATCGGTTATTGTCTATGGGAAAAAAAAAAAATCTCTGCACCCAACATGAGTGAAATGTTCTTTGTTGAAATTGGAAATAAGATTATACATAGAAGTCATCCTCTGACATCCAGAAAACGGGCAGTTTAAAATAAATTGCGGCTGCTGATCATCTAGATTGCTGGCCCTGATCCCTCTCCTGCTAATGAGGGAGACACTACTCACGTCGCATTTCAAAAGCTTTCTTCTTAATAAAAGATGACCCCCATATCTCTCCCGGAGAAGACATTGTCCCATCCTGTTTGTGATTGAGGCTCCTTTCCATAAAAGAGAGAGAGAGAGAGAGAGAGAGAGAGAGAGAGAGAGAGAGAGAGAGAGAGAGAAGAAAGGAGAGAGCGAGGCTGAGTCCCTGAATCTGTGGCAAGCAAGCTCAGAGCTATGCTCACCTGAAGTCAGAGGACTCCCAGGCAGGGGGTCAGTGAGCAATCAACCAACATCTCCAAACAGGACAGCAGCCTCTGCTGGGAGAGCTCTGAGTATACCCCTCCCACTGCAGCTTTTGAAACAAAGACGTTCAGGGGGTGGAGGAAGGACAGGGGTCATTTTCTCACAAATTCCAGAGGGGCTGGAAGTTGGGGGCTGAGACTCAGCTGGGAGGGCCTAGGAGTGTCAGAGCAGAGAAGAAGCAAAGAATAAGAGAGGGACGGGTTCTGGGATGTTGAGGCTGAGGCACACACTGCATTATGACTCAGTTGTATGGTCCCAGTTTATACAATGAGAATCTCACTCCGCTTGACCTCAGAATGTGATTGTATCCAGGTCCTGGAGGATGAGGCTTTAGGCATCCTCTAAATCCTCTTCTTCTTCTTCTTCTTCTTCTTCTTCTTCTTCTTCTTCTTCTTCTTCTTCTTCTTCTTCTTCTTCTTCCCTTCACATCACACACTACACCCTCCCTTGTGAAGCCAACACCAAGAAAGCCTCCACTGAAGTCCAGCAATGTCCAGCTCTGAACTGAAGTATACTCTTTTTTTATAATGCTGTCAGCCTTGGGTGTTTCATTACAGCACTAGAAATCTCAGATCTTGCCAGGGCTTTGTTGGGAGGAGCTTTCTTTATTATTTCTTATCTTCATATCAAGGTCACAAGAGAGGTTTTTGTTGTTGATGTTTGTTTTGTTTTCTTTTTGAGACTGGATAACCTGGAACCTGCCATCCTCCTGTCTCAGCCTCCAGTGTGCTGGGATGACAAGCGTGCACCCTCTGTCCGGTATCTGATTTTTCTTTTTGAAGACATGCTCCAGGAGCTGCTGCCCAAACCCTGCTCTTCCCATATCTGAGGCTGAGTGATTGGGGCTCTCCAGTAAGACTTCATGGCCATGCCCTCACTCCCTCCCTGGTACTGTCACCGAACAGGAGACAGACTGTACTTTAAGGGACGTGAAAACACCCTGTGACCATTAGGTAATTGTAGAAGACAGGCTTAGAGAGGCTGGGACTACACCATTTTCTCAGACTTGAAGTAGGTACCCCTCGAGAAAATGTGATGGGAGTTATTCCATGATTCAAAGCCACGGAACAATCCCCAAAGAAGCCACACATGTTTTAAGTCCTGAGAAAGGAAAGATGCAGGCACTTGGGACCTCACGGCTAGTGCTTTGTGAAACCACAGTAGTGCACCTCCCTGGGAACTACCGTAGCATCTCATAAGAAAGATCAGTGGTGCTCTTGGCATCCATCACAGACCGTTTCTGTCAATGTCACATGCTGCTGTGCTTGAGGGAGTCCTCCAACACATCTGCTAAACTGAAAAGCTTTGGGGTTTGAGAACAAACAAACAATAAATAAATGAATATATAATAACGTAAGGAGGGGAGGGGAGAAGGATATGAGTGGGAGACAAGGAAGCTGAGGTAGATGGAAGATGAAGTCAATGTTCATGTACGTGTGCCGTGAGTGTGCGCGCGCGCGCGCGCGTGTGTGTGTGTGTGTGTGTGTGTGTGTGTGTGTGTGTCTATGTTTATCCATGATGAAGGGATGGTGAGTGGACAGATGAGTGAACACCCTCTGGAATTTGTGAGAAAATGACCCCTGTCCCTCCTCCATCCCCTGAACGTCTTTGTTTCAAAAGCTGCAGTGGGAGGGGTATACCCAGAGCTCTCCCAGCAGAGGCTGCTGTCCTGTTTGGAGATACTTGTTGATTGCTCACTGACCACCTGCCTGGGAGTCCTCTGACTTCAGGTGAGCATAGCTCTGAGCTTGCTTGCCACAATGGATGACATGTTTCAAAACAGTCTGAAGGCAATCGCACCTACACTAGGCCCTTACACAGATCTCCATTAGCGCTCACTTGGGGGTATTCCTATATTGAAGGTCTCTCACTGGAAAATGGTATGAATTTGGGGTCTTAGGGAGTCCCTTCAAGCTAGTGTCTGCCCATTGTGAAGAGACTGATGATTTGAAATAGTGAAACAGTCTTGTAGGAGAATTCCTGTTGGGCCCAGAACAGGCAGAGTTCCTGGGTTCTCAGTATACCAATTCTGACATTGACCTGGGCTTATTGTTCATGGGAGCTGCAGCAATGTCAAGCTGGCCCAGGAGAGTGGGGGAGCAGGGAGGCAACCCCAGTGCTGGGACTGCTGTGTGCTATGAGTCTGAGGCCTCAATGAGGTAAATCTGCCCTGGTCTTTTCCATTGCCAGCACCAGCTCCTCTGAGCTGCCTGGTGACCTTCACACCTCTAATCATCACAAATGCTTCTTACCACTCAAGAGCCATCTTGCATGCTGTCCTCCCTGAAGAGACAACAATCTCCTCTCATGCTCACAGGCAGCCCTGTTCATGCACTGAAGAGGGTGCTTGCTCCCGGCTGCAATCTTACCTCATGGATCTGCCATAAGTAAAGGCATCACAAGCGCTGGCTTTGTTTGTGCCTAGCACTCCCAGCAGGGGATACAAATCTGGCCCACTCTGCAAAACTCCCGATGGACAGCATTCATGATAAATCAACTTGATTGCAGGCAGGAGATCTTTTGTGTTTATGTTTTTTTCAGTTCTGGGGATAGAACTCAAAACTTCATGCATGAAAGTGAGGCAGGCTACTTAGTAGTAGATAGGTGGAGGGAGGAAGGGATGAAAGAACAGTGAATGGATGGATGGGTAGGTGAGTAGATAGATAATAGATAGACAGACAGACAGATAGATAGATAGATAGATAGATAGATAGATAGATAGATAGATAAATAGATGGGTCAATGTATGTATGGGTGGGTGGGTAGGTGAATGGGTAGGTGGATGGACAAGTGAATGGGTGAGTGGATGGATGCATGAGTGGCATGAGTGGGTGGGTGGCTGGATAGATGGGTGGGTGGATGGGTGTGTGGGTAATAGATGGATGGGTAGGTAAATGAATGTATAGATGAATGGGTAGTTGAATGTATGCATGTATGGATGGGTGGGTGGATGGATGGGAGAGTGGATGAATGAATGGATGGATAGATGAATGGGTGGATCAATGTATGCATGTATGAGTGGGTGGGTGGGTGAATGGATGGGTGGGTAGGTGGATGAATGAGTGGGTGGGTGAATGGAAGAATGGGTGGGTTGATAAATGGATGGGTGGGTAGATGGATACATGAATCAATTGGTGGATGGGTGGGCAGATGGGTGGCTGTGTGGATGATAGGTAGATGAATGGATGAGTAGATGAGTAGATAGAAGAATGAATAGATGGATGGGTGGATGGATACATGGATACATGAATGGATGATTAGACTGATGGATGGATGAATGAATGGGCAGATGTATAGATGGATTCCATATAGTTCCATGGGAATCACTTCTTGATTAGAAACCTCGTGAGTTTCCTATGCCTTCTGATATTGGCCATGATTGTCTTGCTTACAGAGTAGCTTTGGACTCGTTGGGCCAGCTAGCCACTCTATGGATGGATAATGTATGAACAAACAGATTGTGGATGAATGACTGAATAATAGATAGATGGATTGTTGGATGAGTGGGTGCATAGATGGATGGATGCATAATGGATGGATGATGTGTGGATGGACAGATATCAGGAAAGGTAGGTAGATGTGCACATGGATGCATGGAGGTATCAATTTTAGGACAAGTGTATGGATGTCTGGTGTGCTGAGCACTGTGCTATTAGTGTTTCTTACTAGCTTTGCTTCAGAGGCTATTTCTATCAGGTAGGATAGGGATTATCTGAGTTTTCAAGAATATGAATGTCATTTCTGCGAGGCTACCCCACAGTCTCCAGATTTTCACACTGTAGCCAAGGCTAGCCTAATCTCTGAATCCTCTTGCCTCAACCTCTCAAGTGGTGGGATAACCACTGTGAACCACTGTGTCTGGCTTATGCCATCTCTACCATTGGTCTTTCAGATGTCTGATTAGTAGAGCAAAGTGAGTGAAAAGCCTTGACATTGTTTCTTCATAATGTTTCTGTCTTTTGCTCTGCCTTGGTCTTCAAGTCATATCCTGTCTCTGCCAGAAGCCTCCTGCTGAGGTAATTTTGTAACTTTGTTGCTTACTAGCCTGGCCTAGTGGCTTTTTTCTCATTGCATCACGAAAGACACCTATCAGCCACTATGACCATGGAAGGACTGAAAAAAATGGTACCCATGACATGGGAGATCTCTGTTCACTCTCAGAAAGGACAGATACCTGTGTTTGATTCATTAGCATAGCCCATCTCTCTCCTCCACCATTCTTATCCTGTGTCTAAATCCTCATTCTCTCTGGATAGAGAAACTGGTGAGTGATTAATTCTCCATTTTGGGGGATACCTTCTTTGCTCCCAACATTTATCTTTGGGATACAGGCTTCTGTTAAATGAACTGTGGGCCAGTCATGGGTAGACAGATTGTATGTGGATGAGTATGTGGTAGGAAGCAGTGGTTGGTGGGTGGGTCGGTAGGTGGATAGATGGTATGTACATGAATATGTGAGGGATGCAGTCATTAATGCATGGGTCCATGGATGGACAGTGAATGAATAAACTGCTTTTCAGACTTCCTTCAAGAAAATTCCTTCCTGTGTTATGTGAAGCACTTTATCCACAGGGCCAGCCCCTCTTCATCTTTTAAATGGTTTTAATCTGCCATCTCCAAGGAGGAGTGTTGTCTTAATGAGGGTTTCTATTGCTGTGAAGAGACACCATGACCATGGCAGCTCTTTCAAAGAAAAATATTTAATTGGGATTTGCTAACAGTTTCAGAGATTTAGCACATTTTTGTCATTAGCAGAACATGGCAGCCCACAAGCAGACATGGTTTTGGAGAAGGAACTGAACGTTCTACATCTTGATCCACAGGCACCAGGAAGTGAACTGAGACACTGGTTGTAGCTTGAGCATAAGAAACCTCACAGCCCACTCCTACAGTAACACACTTCCTCCAACAAGGCCACACCTACTTCAACAGGGCCATACTTTCTAATAAGTGCCATTCCTTTTGGAGGCCATTTTTTTTCACACCACCACAGGTGGGGGAACTAGAGAAAGTATCTGTTAGTGGCTGCAGAATAAGATCCAGATCCACTACCAATTAGGAAATCTCTCTAAGGACTCAGTTTTCCCACTCATGATACAGGGTCATGGATGACTCAAAACACAGAGTTTGCAGTTATTTTGATGGTTCTGAGGTTCCCAGGGCCAGTTTCTTCTCTGCAGGGGCTGAGCCACACCCAATCTCTCACCTCCCAAAGCTCCTAGGAGCCTCTCCCAGGCCAAGTCAGACAGATCCACCCAGCTGCCTCAAACACCACGCAAAATCACAGGCAACGGGGCAGAAAACCCAATTATTCTCAGCTGTTACACTGCCTAATTTAATATTTCCTGCAAGTTCCCTGAGCCTGTGCCTCAGAGCAAAATGCATAGCTGAGCTCCGTCACACCACACAGTGTTACATGCTGCTAAGGCCAACTACTCTGCTGAGGTAATTTGTAAGTGGGCTGCACCCATCCCACAGTCTGGGGACTCTTGTAGTGTATTCCAGGAAGAGAGACCTAAGCCAAGGGGCCTTGAAATGACAGAATAGGGACAGCAGAGCAATCCTATCTGGCTAAGCATTCGCCCTCCTGAACACCAGGACAAGAGAGTTCAGGGCAAACACAGGGGCGAGGAATGGTGCTCTGTGGTCTCATATGATCCTCTAGGTAAACGCTCTGTGTGTGTGTGTGTGTGTTACGTGTTCATGTATGAGTATACAGGTTGGCACAGGTGTACATGCACATGTATGTTGCCTGTGGAGGCCAGCGATGCATGCCAGCTGACCTCCTTATATTCCCCTCCATGTTGCTTCGGCAAGGGTCTTTCATTGAAGCCAGAGCCCATTTGCTGGCTAGACTGACAGGCCCATGAACCCTGGGGTCCACCTAGCTGTGGTCTCTAAGCTGGAATCACAGGCCTGGTGCCTCCAAGCTGGGCCTTTTCTGTGGGTGCTGAGGAGGGAGCTCAGTTTCTCACACTGCCTTCCTGATAAGTGTTTTACTGACTGCTGTTAACACAAACTGCCCTTCACAGTGTGAAGGAGATAAACAAGTTAAAGAAAAGGTTGAGGCCTCAAGGCTGCAGCATGGTCGTGGGTATCTGATATCTCTGGCTTCCAATTTTAGAATATTTGCACATTCACAGTGAGGTATCTTGTGGGCAGAACCTAAGATAAGCACAGAGTTCAGTAACACCCCATCCACACTGTTCCCATGGCCTGAGAGTGACTTTGTACAATCTATTTTAGGAGCTTCTGTTGTACCTGTGACCTTTCATACAAGATCAAATTGAACTTCCATGTGTGGCTTTATGTTAGTGCTCAAATGTTTCTGACTTGGGGCCATTTTGAATTTTTCTTTTTAAGTCCTTCGTAGCCTTTTTATGAGCTTTATAAACACATACCATGTATGCAATGTCTATGTGCTTACCTAAATGTTATCTTACTTTGAAATGACTTCAGACTTACAAAAGGATTCCAAGAAACTTACAGAGTTTCTATGTCTATTCACTAGCTCTCAAATAACACCTCCCCCCCATGTGGGCATATCATGGTGGAAAGTTCCCTGGACCATGCCTCTATCTTTCGTCTCTACCCTGCAGTTTTCCTTTCAGGATTAAATCTGTTTTTTTTTTCTTCTTTTCTATGCCTGTGGAAACATGTAAGAAGCCCACGCCCCATCTGTAGGATGGACCAGGGGTGGAAATGGGGAGAGTGGCAGGCACTTTCTAAACATCAAGTCACGTGCCCAGTACGTCACTGTATGATGCATTTATAAAGTACTGTCTACCTGACTCGGTGTGTGGCGTCTTCAAAGTCCGTAGCTGGAGACACCTGAAAGGGCATGCAAACCATGCCCTGTGATGGGGACCCTCCTTTCCTTCCCTACTTAACCTCTCAACAACATAGAGTACTCATTTAAAGGCCTGCTTGATATGTTTATATTTATACATAAACGCTGGTTTGAAGAAAAGTGAGTATTTTGGAGTTTGCTCAAAGAAGGTAATTCTAAACTTTTTGCAAATGACAAAAAACTTCCTGACTCCACATGGCTGCTGGGAGCCCACTACCTAGAGAGCCCCACTCTATCCTTGTGTTTGGGAGATCTTTCTCATTGGAAGTCGGCAAAGACACATGACTCGAAGGTGTCACACAGGGTGTGACCACATGCTTTCACTTACCCATGTTATTTTCCCCACAGCCACCACAGTGAGAATATTTCTCACCTTTTACTGAGGAGAAAGCTGAGGATGCAGCAGCCTCCCTTGTCCAAGAGGCCACTCTGGAGCTTGCTTAGTGTTTCAACCCACAGCCCTGTTTCTTCTTGAGGGGTCTGATCCTTCCTAATCCCTGACACCCTCCAGAGACAGGGATTCAGCTGGAGGCCAGTCTCTAGGTTGACACAGTAACCTCTCCACCAGCTCTTTCTCCAGAATGTAATCTTAGCCAAACAACGTGAGGGTATATACCCTAACATATGTGAATGTCTGGGCATGTGTCTTCCTGAAGGGCTCCCCAGGGATGTGTTGCAACCCTTAGCATCATGCAATCCCAAAACACCCCACAGGTGGTGATTTCAGGGGGATTAGTTTAAAGGACCCTTTATCAGATGGGCTAGCTACCTATCTGCTCCCATCATGGCCCTCTTAGACACATTAGTTCCCTAGTTTAATATACCAGGCCTTGGATGGAGCAGTCTAGAAACACAGTGTGTCCATCTGTCCCTCCACCTGTTTGTGAAGAAGAGCATGAATATGGAAAGTTTGGGGATACTGGAGAGGCCCTAGCAGGGGACAGAGGACAGTGGTGGCTCAGATCTAAAGCACCCAGAAGATGGAAAGTTGCCCATGGGTTGCAGGAGGGTGAATCTGCTAGGTTTCTGGGTCTGGCATTTGAAGCCAGGGTCTCCTGTAAAATGCTGTTAGGGGCAATGTGGCAGAGATACGCAGCATGGCAATGGAGGGACCCAGCCAGTGTAGGACCTAGCATAGATTCATTATCTGTTCCCATCTCTTGCAGATGCTACCATTGGCTGGGCTTCCCTGGGAGCTGGGGTTCAAGGCTCTCTCTGCACAGCTTGGCCTTCCCTAGCACAGGGAAGGGAAAGGTGAGGATAATGGAAGGATCCTACCCACCGGAAGATAGGTCATACTGAGCAGTGAGGGCAGTCAGGGCATGGCTGACTGGTTCAGGAAGGCAGTAAGGGAGGGATAGGGAAGCTGCTGCCCCAACCACAAGCCACCTTCCCACTCCAAACTCCACCCAGGACCCTGGCTGAGGGTCAGACCCTCTTTAGCTCTTCTCATTATCCCATCAGCTTGGGGCTGTCATTAGCCCCCAGCACCAAACAAAGGCCCCTCGCCCAGGCAGCCGCATCCACTGGGCTAATTAATTGGATTAATGGCAGAGCGGCCCACACTGGGGCTGCTGGATCATTTCAGTGAGCCTTCTACTCTCCTCCACCCCACCCAGTCGTTGGGGTATGGGGAGGCAAATTGAGTTAAAATTGAAGAGATGGCTGCATTCATTAGCCCGCCCACCTTCTGAAGTCGCTGGTTAATATGCAAACTATTAATATGCAAATCAAGACAAATGCAAAATAGAAGGGTGAGTGCCCCCCTCCCATGGAAACTGGCTCTCCAGGCAACAACTTCCTGCAGAAGGCGAAGGCCAGTGCGTTGGCCCAGATATGAGGTGGGAGACGGAGCTCAGTGTCAGAAATCAATTAAAAATGGTGACAGCAACTCTGTGCTTTATCAGGTGGAGCTTGGCTCATTTGCACCAGAGCCCCTTAGCTGGGAGGAGCTGGGCTGGACCATTCCCGTCTTTGTGGCTTTGAGCAAGCCCACTGTAGGCAATCTGGAAACAGGTCCTATTACAACCTCATGAGTAGAGGACAATAATCAGAGCAGAAACTGCATCCAGGTGCTGCCTATGGCGGTAGTGCTGCTGGTGGTGGATGGAACTCTGTGTTCAAGCAGGTGTTTTACGGCTGAAACAGTTGACTCATGTTAAATTAGTTTCTCAGTCAACCATTGTCACATGCTTTAGATGTTAAAGGAAGAGAGAAGGAGAGAGGAACAGAAAAGGCACAAGAGAGGGCAAGAGGGAAAGCCTTTGGGCTGTGTCCTGGTTCCACGGCCCCTTTCGTAGAGGCCACCATTTGTGGGTACACCCTGGCTTTCCTCACCAAAGCAGACACTTTCTCCTCTGAGCCTTGTGGATGGTTTCCGTTCCCTCTGAAGTCCTCCCTCCTTGTCCCATACACCCCACTGTGTTCCCTCAGAAGAGCTAGGTTCCTGTCTCATACGCTATCTCTTCTGAGTCTATGGTGGAATCCCTAGTGTGTAGAATATTTGGTGTCTGTGGTGATGACAGGCAGCTCAGTATTTGCCCCCCAGGTGCTGTAGCAGGGATGCCTGGGGCTATACTAGTCCACTGCCAATGCCTCTGAGAAGCAGGAGCCCATTCTGCTCCTTCTGGCCCTGGAATCCCGTGGCCAAACCATACCCCACCGCTGAGTGAGCACACAGGGTCTCACTGATATGGCTAATGCAGGGCGTGTTTGGACCTGTGTTATGTTTCCTTCCTTCCTTTCCTTTCTTTCTTTCTTCCTTTAAAAATCAGCCTGACACAAGCTAGAGTCATCTAATAAAAGTTAATCTTGACTCAGACAACGCCTCCATCAGCAAGCCTGTAGGGCATTTCTTGATTGATGATTGGTGAGTAAGTAAGGATCCAGCGCACTGTGGGTAGTCCCATCCCTAGACGGGAGCCAGCCAGGGGGAGTAAGACAGTAAGCAGTGTTCCTCCATGGGCTCTGCTTCAGTTCCTGCCTTGGACTCCAGCCCTGACCTCCTTCTCTAAGGGACTGTGACATGGATGTATAAGCTGAAAGAAACCCTTTCCTCCCCAAGTGTTGTTGAAAGTTTTCCCCGGGCCCATTTGGGCCCGGAGGTTTGTAACCTGGCCTGTGGTAGCTTTTGTCCCCCAAAGAAAGGAATCAGACACTTATATTACTTCATACTGTTTGGTCCATGTCTCAAGCACATTACTAACTAGCTCTTTCATCTTAAATCAACCCATTTCTACTAATATACCCACCACGTGTCTCAGCCCGTGGCTCACCTGTATTTCTTACATGTCTGTCTTCTTGGGGGGGGGGTCAGATGGAGACTGACTAACTCCACCCTTCTCCTACCTGCCTGTCCTCTGATCCTCCACCCACTTCTACGGTGCTCTGCATAGGCCAAAACAGTCCTTTATTTACAGCATACAGAGAACATTTCCACCACACCCAAGTTGCTTTTGGTCAAGGTGTTTCATCATAGCAATAACAACCCTGTCTAACAGAAATTAGCACAGACTATTGCTGTGACAGGCTTGACCATGTTTGGGAGAGAATTGTGTGTGGACTTCGGAACTATGAGCTAAAAAAAGCCATTGAGTGTTCAGAGTGTAATGAGCTTTTGTGGTGACCTAGAGGATAATTTTAAGGGCAGTGCAGAGGATGGAGGCCTGATTTAAAGTTTCAGAGGGAAGCAAAAACTATGGGGCCCTTTATGTGATACTTTTAATTAGAATCTGTGGTGTCTGCTCAGCTAGTGCTGAAAAATTGACTGTGATAAACAAGTAACCAGAGCCATTAAAGTGAAATCTTTGCTGAGACAATGGATGCTGGTCAGCTGGGGCTGAAGAATCATGTGACTGAGAAGAGCGCAGCAGCACTAGGGCCAGCACTGGGAAGTGCTTCCTCAGGGATGGCACACGGAAGCTGCCCAGAGGGGCCATGGCTGGCAGCCAAATTTGGTAATGTGTAAGAGTCTCTTAGGTATTATTAGTTTTGAAGGAATGAAGGGGTTGTGGAGAAAGACTAAGGTTTGGCACCTTGTGATAGGATCAGTGTCCCTAAGGAGAGACCAGGAAACCATTGGGGAAAGTGCAGCCTGAGGAGACACTATCATATTGGAGATCCTAAGAGTGTGGGAAGACCATCAAGGGCAGCAGCAGCTGTGGAGAAGAGACAGCCTGAGCCTATGAGACATGCTGTGAACTTGAGATTGGGCAGAAGCAGCACAGGGGTTCTGCCCAAGCCCTTTGGCACCCAGGATGATTTCTGGATATTAAGCACTGACCTTCTTATACTTTTGAGTTATGATATTGTTTTAATTTGACTGACACTATGCCCTGGTTCTTCCCTCATTGAGTAAGGAAGTACATAGCTTACTCCCCTAACTGTGAGTGTCCCTAAAGTTTAATTCTGGAATCTGACCCTCAGCTATAAAACCAGAAGGTTGGAGAACATGCTTAGTTGTTGGTTTGGGGCAGATTGGTCCCTTAAATAGGTGAAGGATACTGGAGGCCACTGGCATGTTTGTTGTGCTGGATGGAGGGATGGGCAGCACCTGGACAGCAGTAACAGGAAGCTAGGTAAGAAGGTTGTTGGTCCGTGGTGAAGATGCTATTCATCCCAGGGAGAATTGGCTGCATACCTACCCTGAACCATCCACTAGGGCCAGCTTCTTTATTATACACAGTACTGGCCAAGATCTCCAGTGAACATGGGCTGCCTGCCACCATGTTCATTTTATAGATTAAGAACGAGCAAAGCACAGCGACTCAACTAGATGGCCTGAAGACCCAGGTAGGTGTCCCAGCTCTACTTCCCTCCAGCAGCTTCCACGGTTCCTGTTAAATATCCCTGGGCAGGTTGCCAAGTAACAGACCAGTCATGCTCTGGTCCTCAGCATGATCACCACTTCAGCAGCCAGAGCTGGCTATGTAGGTCTTCAGGTTCCTTAGAAGCCCAGGGCTGAGAACCAGAACTGATACCTCAGGGTGGCCTAGACCTACTCACACATATGGGCTGTTAGTGTGTGGTGACATCAAGGCTCAACTTTGCTTGTGACTTCTCTAAAAGAGAAGCCAAGAACAGTGGGTCTGTGATTTCCTCGCTGCATCATGTCACCTTATTCTGGAATGATCTTCCTGACTATCTGCACAGGCGGCTCCATCAGCAGGGTGGTCCATTCCTGGCAGCTGCTTCTGGAGCTTCCTGACCTAAAGAGAGGGGAATAGTGACCTGCTGTGGTGACTGCATTGGAGAATTTAGGATCTTGCCCTGATTGTAGCACCCCAGGCTGAGTACCAGGGTAGAGCAAGACAGGAAAACATGAACGCCTACACCTGAACAGCTATTTCATGCCAAGCATGACACCCATGGCACCTTCATTTTCTGTAATCTTTTAATTGAATCCCAGAGGGTGACTGAGCCCATTCTCTCCTTGTGGGTCTTCATCAGAGCTAAGCAGGAGCTTCAGCCGTGCCTTTACCCTGCCTGGCAAGCAGGACACCCAAGGAGCCAGAACACTTATGTTCTGGCCCTCAGTAGGGTGAAGATAGATACCAAAGCCAAAGGTAGTATATGCAAATTGATGCTAATTACATGTAAATCATACACAAAACTGACTGTAAGCCACTTAAGGTGAGGCCTAGTCCTATCTCCTGGGTCTGTTATCTGGGTTATGAGTCTGTTTTACAGATAAAGGCTCTGAAGTTCCTAAGCATTATTGATGGGCCTAAAAGTGAACCCCCTTAGTCCTCATAGCAAGTCAGAAGAATTCAGCCCCCAACCTCCTGGTCCCAGGTCCTCCAATAGCTATAGGCAGTTAGGTAAAGGACAGCTGTTCCTTCCTTCTCTTCCATCAGTCCTAATTTAGACTTCAAAGAGCAGGTGTGCCTATCTCACACCTGCTTACCTTTACATTTACTCTTCCCCATACATACAATACCTGGCTTTCTGTGATAGGTGCCCAGTAAGGGTTTGAGAGATGGGTGAATGAATGGGTGGATGGGTGGACAGATGGATGGTTGTGTGCATAGATGGGTAGATGAATACATAGATAGGTAGACAGATGAGTGGGTAGATGGATGGAAGGGTAGGTAAGTAGATGTTTGAATGGATACATAAATAAAAAGCTGGGTAGTTGGATAAATGGACGTGTAGGCAGATGAATAGATGGGTGGATGGGTAGATAGAATAGATGGGATGGATGGTTAGTTGGGTAGGTGGAGGGTGGGTAGTTGGCTAATTGGATCAATGAATGGGCTTATTAGCTGCTTAGTTGGATTTGTGGATTGATAACTGGTTAGTTGGACTGATGGATGGATGGATGGGTAGCTGGTTAGTTGGATCAGTAGACAGATTAATTGGATGGATGGATGGATGGATGGATGGATGGATGGATGGATGGTTGTGTGGTAGATAGATAAATGGATAGATGCATAGATAGGTGAATAGGTAGATAGCTGGTTAGGTGGGTGAGTATAAGATGGATAGATAACTGGGTGGGTGGGTGAATAAATGGATGGATGCAAAAATGAATAGAGGGGTGGCTGAATGGGTAGATGGATAAATGGATGAATGCACAAACAGACAGATAGACAGATGGATGAATGGATAGCAGGGTGGGTGGATAAATGAATGAATGCATTAATTATGGGTGGATAGGTGGATGAGCAGATAACTAGTTAGATGGGTAGATGGAGAATGGGTAGTTGGCTAATTGGATCAGTGGATGGGTATATATAGCTGTTCAGTTGGATTTGTGAATAGATAAGTAGCTGGTTAGTTGGGTTGATGGATGGATGGATAGCTGGTTAGTTGAATTAGTGGATAGATAGCTAGATGATTAGTTGAATTGGATACATAGGCAGCTGATTAATTGGATTGGTGGATAGATAGGTAGCTAGTTAGTTTGGGAGAATGGATGGATAGATAGCTGGTTGGTTGAGTATATGAGTAAATGTCCTGTTTTATTTCTTTAACCTTACAATTCTTACCTTGCCAACCAGTGCTTTTTCTTCAGTATTATAAAGAAGTTGAATCTGGATAAGAATAACAGCCCTGGACCTCAGACCTGATCTTGGGCAGCCTTCACGCACACCCTTCTCCCAGTACACTTCCTGAGAGTGCACAGCATCATGTTAAATGCTCTAATAAACCTGCAAAAATGACTTGGCATCATGGAACACAGGGTCTCCAATTACATCCCAGGACAGGTCTTGTCATCCTTTAAAACAACTTGGATCCCCTGAGCAGCTTTGTCAGCATAAGTCTGAGGAGCCACCAAGAACTTTTTACCTGGAAATTCCTTACTCTAATGCTGCTTTGGGGGAAAAGTCACTCTGTGTGTGTGTGTGTGTGTGTGTGTGTGTGTGTGTGTGTGTGTGTGTTCTGTATGCATAATTATATGTGTGTTCTTATTCTCTCTTTGTGTCTGTCTGTGTTATGTATACATGACTCTGTGTGCACATTCTGTACGCATGACTCTGTACTCTGTGTGTTCTGTATGCCTCTCTCTCTCTCTCTCTCTCTCTCTCTCTCTCTCTCTCTCTCTCTCTCTGTGTGTGTGTGTGTGTGTGTGTGTGTGTGTGTGTGTTGATCTATCTATCTGCCTGATGGGAAGGTTTGGAGCACACCATCCCAGGAGAAAGGCGCTTTGACACATGCGTGCTGTTAGTGACAAGCCTCTGGGAGTCTTTGTGGTTGACCCCGTCTGGCCTCCATCCTCCATCTAGAGGGAGACCGCAGTGCACTCAGCCTGCCAGCCCCTCCCATCCCTGATTCTTCCACTCTGAGTCATGCCTCTGAGGATAGAGAGCTGCTGGGGAGCACAGGCTCCCTCTTTCTGGAGATGCCTGCTCCCACCATTTTCCAAGGAGTCACCTACACACTGGCTGCAGCTGTCAGGATACCTGACACTGATTTACTTGTCCTGCATTCCAAGTCTCAAGCAAGGGAGGTGATATTTCCCTGGCCTTACTGTGGCTGCTTGATCCCAACTTAGGAGGGTCCCAGGGTTAGACCACAGCCCTTTTTACCTCTTGCCAAAGTCACAACTCTGTCTCTGGAGTCGTGATGGTTGAGCTGGCAAAAATCACTCCTCTGGCTGTTGCACGGTCTTAATGCATTCATCAGAGTCACCCTCTACACAGCCCCAGTGAGCTCTGTGGGGCCCAGAGACCAGCGGGCAGTGTGTTAAGACAGAGTTCCATAGTGTCAGGAGGCTCTGTTCTCAGACCCCAGAGGACAGCTGCAACTATTTCCACCCCACCCGGAATTGAGTCCTCTCTACAATGCCAAGGACTTCAGCACAGGCAGGAGCAAAGCATGCTGAAGGGACCCTACCCTGAACACCTGAAGTTCATCTCTTGGAACTTCCTCCTTATGAGGACAGAGCCAAAGTGTAGCAGGTCATCAGAAAATAAGTTCTAACATAGCTAGTGGCTATAGTGATGCCCAAAAAGTGTAAAACATTGTGATTCCAATACAGGGTTGTAGCGGGAAATTAAGAACTGTATATGTGAACGATCACGTCATAAGAATGGAGACGAGCTGGGCGTGGTTAACTAAAAAAGATTTTGAAAGTAGACCTTCGAGGGAGGGGACCAAGACAAGAAGTCGTCATTCTCTCACGAGAGTTCCCCGACCGAGTGCGCAGTTCGCTCCAGCTGCCCGGGAGTTCGGACGTACGGTGTAGAGATAAAAAATTTTTTCTTAAAAAGGCTCCGACACACTACAACCTCATCCTGTCATCTTCTCCTAAAACCGACTCTATTTTGTAAGCTATTTTCTCCAAATAAACCCTGTTTATAAACATATCTCAGGGCGAGTTTTTACCGCGATACAGGGTGGCCACTGTAAGATAATGTCAGCTTCAGAGAGCAAGGCCTGAATAGATCCCTTAGAATTCACCTGAGAACCACTAAGTAAGAGATAAAATGGGAAGATGGCAGGTGGCTTATATGGATAGCTTTGAAGCAGTGTTTGTATTTGTAGACAGTGCTGCTGCTGCCAGCTTGCTTATGTCACCTCCCCCACCTCAATTTCCAGATCCGCTACCTGTCAGAGAAGATGTCAGAAAGGCAGCAGCCTCATAAAACTGAAATTCATGGAGATAGGAAGTCAGGGGTTCAGTGACAGTTGGAACCTTTGTCCCAGGAGATGGGCTGTACTTGCTGGGTGATGCTGGACAGACACTTGGCGTCTTTGAGACACAATGTCCTTTAGTTCTTGTCATGGGGACAATAAGCTATATGTTGTGGGTTTGGGGAGTGTTAGAGAAGACTCAAGAGTTTTTACTTTCTCTTCATGGTTATAACATAGGAGAGCTATGAGAATGGGGAAGGAACATGCATTCGCCGTTCTCCCTCTTATTGTATGAGTTTCTGACCCAGCCTAGCCTCGAGGTCCCGACCTGCTCGCTGCTGCTAACATCCCCCCAAAAATGACTCAGACATTTATATTAATTACATGCCGCTTGGCCTATGGCTCAAGCATATTTCTAGCTAGCTCTTGCATCTTAATTCAACACATTTCCATTAATATTTCTTGCCACATGGCCTGTGGCTTACCTATTTCGTTACATCTTGCTTCTTGGGCAGATGGATCATGTCTCCTTGACTCTGCTCTCCTTCCCCTTTACCTATGCTCAGATTTCCTGCCTCCTTTGAAGATACCTACCATAGATTGAAACAGTTCCTTTATTTACCAATGATATTTGCAGCATACAGAAAGACATCCCACGTCACCCTCCTTTACTTCCAAGCAAAGCTGCTGTCGCCCCAGTCCTCTTAGAAAGGAGCTTGCTAACTGGACAACACAGCAGATGAGAGAATGCATGTACAAGTGAATAAATGAAAGGGTACATGAATGAATGAAGGTGCGTGAATGGATGCGCATACAAGCAAATGTGGGTCAGCTCATGTGCTGGCAATCATGAGTTCTATACGCTTGAATTCTTAACAATGTTGAAGCAATGTTAAAAGAAATTACCTTAGAGAGTCTGGAGGTGCAGCCACATGACACAAAAGAGAAAACAGAATGCTCCCAGAGCCCCAGAAACCCATGCGAGGTCATCCAAGGTGGAAGTCACCTCTGGCTCCAGCCTCCCACCACCTTGCTTTTCTTCTGCTGCCTCGCACCCCTGATCTCTGACTCCAGTCACCCAGTACAGACCCCTAGGCTATGCATTGCACACCATGCCCTGTGTAGTCCCAGGAGGTTGCTGGGAGGAGGGGCTGTTACTGCTACCAGGGCCCCAGCCCCAGCCCATTATCACACCTCTTGATGTAATAAATACATTTTAAGAGAAGCAGATGCCTGAACAGTTGGACAGGAAGAACCCAGGCATGCAAAGGGAATCTGCTTTGTGAAAATTTGTCTGTCTGCCAGACACTGGACAACATGGCACTGTCAGCCAAGTCTGGGTCCAGCTGCCAGGCAGGCAGCTTGGGTCTTGGCTGTTCCTACTGCTCTTTCTAGACCCCCTATCCACAGTGCCCTGATGTGGTCCAGTTGCCTATTGTTCTTAAAGCAGGCCTGGGATGCTGAGGGTGGTTCCATATAAAGTTAGCCAAGGAAGCAGAGCCACGGTACAGGTTAGCATGGCGGGAATGCTGGAGTCTTAGGCCAGACTTTTCCCCCAGTGACCGTTCTTCACTGGCTTCACTCCCTACCTGTGGGGTATTTATGACCAGAAGGCACTGCTTTATTTAAAAAACTGTCCACAAAGACTTTTCCAGCTGCCCTTCCTAGCCAGTGAGACCCTCCACCACCATCCCCATGCATGAATGCTGGGAAAACTGCTAACTTACAAAAGGCATCAGGTTGCTGTTGGTGTTGGCTGCATCATGAAGATACATGTATTTTTTTGTCTGCCAGCTCACAAAAAACGAAATAGAGACTTAATATTAATTATGAAAGCTCAACCTTAGCTTAGGCTTGTCCCACTAGCTCTTAGAACTTCTACTGCTTTTATTAATCTACTTTTTGACCATGTGGCTTTTTACCTTTCTTTCATCTATATGTCTAATTTCTTCTGTGTCTTGTTGCCATCTCACTGGCATAATCTGTGTGCCCAGAATCATCCTGAGTTCTATTCTTTTTCCCAGAAGTCCTCTCCTGTCTACCTATTGGCCATTCAGCTCTTTATTACACCAATTATAAAAACACATATTCACACAGTGTACAAATATCCCACAACAAACATTTGCCTCGGTATCCACATATCATCTCATCCCTCACTCCCAGCCTTTTCTCTTGCTTTGAACTCATAGGGATGGTATGACTCATGAACAAGACCAGGGTACTGAACATTCACTGTGTGACCTGGATTTTTGTCCTCACAGAGACCTAATAGGTAAGACGTGACCATCCCCATCTAGCAAAGACCTCCTGTGTTCTGCTATGCCCCCCTCTGCCCCCCCAAGGCCTAGGAAGGCTTGGTAGCCAGTCTGCCACGTTGTTAGAAGTAGTGGGACCTTTAAGAGGTGGTTCCTAGAGGGAGGAAGTGAGGTCATTGTGGATGTGTCCTTGAAAGGGATACTAGGACCCAGCCCCCTTCCACCTTGTCTCCTCCTGTCCTGGCTACGTGGGACAAACAGCTTATTTGTTCTGCTGCAAGATAGTGCCCTAGCATTGTGCCTCCTCCCTGGGGAACATGAGGCAGTGGGTCAGAAGCAGAGCATCTTCCTGCATCTGCCATGATTCTGGAGGTGTCTATTTAGGTATCTGTATTCTGTGTAAAATTGTTTCAAGATCCTGGATATGCTTCTTCTGCCCTTGGTGGCTGCCTTGGCACTGACTCCCCAGAGAAAATCCCCTCTGATTACAAACATCCACCTTGGATTTTGTTTCCAGCCTAACCCTGGACAAACACCCAGCTTAACACAAGAAACACTCATTCTATTTTCTGAACCTCAGTTTTGACACAACACAGAATCACTATAGGGCTGTAGTGGATGAGTAGAGGCAAATGGGTTTTGATCCATAATGCCTTGGGCAGAAATCATGTCTCAGTGAGAATGCACTCTCTCTAATAAAGACCATAGACTCCTCTTATCAGACCACTGCAGAATCAGGTCCCCCAAGAACTGGACAAGAACTGAGAGAGCATGGATAGGAGCCGGATGCTTCCTAGAAGTCTCAAGTTGCAGGAATACCAGCCTGGAGGGGACCAAGTGGCTGTGCCCACCACTGGACTCACTCATCTTGTTCCTCAGCCACTCAACATTTCACTGAAGACTGCTCCTATAGCCATTTTTGATCTAATCATCTTCAGAAAAGAGAGAAGAGACAGTATTGGAGAGAGGTCAATGGCAAATTGAGGATATTAATGAGATCATGGGTGCTTGGAAAAGTCACATGACCAAGCTGGAGAAGACTGAATGGAGGAAGTGACAGATATACTAAGACTATAAAATCATGTAATTTTTTAGGCCAAGGTAGGTGGTAGAATGTGGGTGAGAGGAAGATGCTTACAGAAAGAATAGCCTAGGTGACTGACACCTCTACAATTCAGAGTCTGTCTAGTAACTCAGAGTTACTAAAAGGTGTGTGGTGAAGAGTGAGGGGAAGTGACTCAGGACATTTCCAGGGCCGTGTACAGAGACAGCAATGAAGTGATGTGAGACATCTTTTTGTATGGTGTCAATACCATTTGTTAATAAAGGTATTGTTAGGGCCTATGGCAGAGCATTTTAGAAGGAGGCAGGAAATCTGAGCATAGACAGAGGGAAAGGAAGGTAGAGTCAAGAAAGATACAATCCAGCAACCCAAGAAACAAGATATAAAAAATAAGTAAGCCACAGGCTATGTGGCAAGACAGATTAATAAAAATAAATTAAATTAAAAAAATATAAACTAGCTAACAATATGCCTAAGCCATAAACCAAACAAAATATAATTAATATAAACTTCTGTGTGTTTCTATGAGACTGTGGGTTTTCAGGTCTAGACCATGGACCAAAAAGGCAAAAATCCAAAAACAAATCCTTCTTATTACAAATGGTACCTAACATGGGTGGCAGGACTGTGTCTCTGTCTGACTCCTTCTTCCTCCTGTATCTGTGCTCGGATTTCCCACCTACTTCTCAGAGGCCTTGCCATAGGTCAAAACAGTTCCTTTATTTACCAGTGGCATTCACAACATATTAAAAAAAAATCTCACATCAATAAAGACTATGAGGAAACATAAAAGGATCTGGAATGAGAAAGAGGCCTTGGGACTGGGAGTGGCATCCAGGACCTTGGGTGTGACAAGTAAACATTCTGCACTGAACCCTACCCTAACCTAAAAATTTAAGAGTTAATGACCCCCTCTTTCTACTGGAGAAGTCTAACTAGCTAATGCTGCCATGGTTGGTATGCAGAAAGTTCTGGACAATGCAGCTATAAGGTATAGCTCCTTTATCAGACAGTCTCTCTGCCTTAGACTGGAAATCCATTCCCAGTGGTCTTCAAAGCTATTTCGATAGGGCTCCAAGGGACCCTATTGAGTTAGCAATGTAGGCTAAGGCTTTTTGGGGGGTGCTTCTCAGCCTACGAGATAGGAATGGATGAGTATCTACCTCATGTCATCTGGAGACACTCAACAGAACTCACCTAAGGATGATGTATCAGTGTTTAGACACACAGCAGCATCAGGACCCCCTTTTTTCTGCTGTAATGATAAAGACTGAGAAGAAATAAAAAAGAATATTTCAAGCTCAGCATGAGACTGACCAAATCCAAGCAGGAGGATGAAATAAGCTTATGCTAAAGATGAGGCACTCATCCAGTCCAGGACCACTTTATCATCTATTTCTGTCTCTGCAGAATTGGGTGAGGGGACAGCTAGGTGAGAGTCTGGTGGCTGCATAGAAGGAAAGGAATAGAGTAGTGGAGAGGTGGAAGCATGGATAGTTGAGTGGATAGATAAATGGATGATTGGATAGATAGTTGTACAAATGTATGTATGTATGATTAGGTGGATTGATCAATGGGTGAATAACTGGGAGGGTGGGTGAGTGGATAACTGGGTGAATGGGTGGATAAACAAATAGATTACCTAAATAATAAATAGAAGAAAGTTCCTCAGTACTCACCACAGAATGGACCCTCGGTTTATAGCTATTCTCAGAGTGAGTATGTGGTCCCTCCTCAGGATGTGGAGTATCTGGACTATCCATAAGTCTTCCTTCAACACACTGTGTGTCATCTCTTTTGCCACACCCAGGTGTTTCCCTCTGTTAAATGAATGTTCTAGTTCTCACACCTATGAAATGAGGAAGAATGACCTGTGTGTGAATAACAGCAGAAGAAGCTACAGGCCTGTCTTATCTGTGGGCCACTAGCACAGACCCACATGACTAAGAATCAGAAAACACCCAAGGCTGAGCATGGGATGGAGCCACTGGGAATCTCATCACTGGTAGGATGGAAAACACCAGAACAACCTGAGGGAAAGGGCTGCTGCAATATGGCAGAATTCAGACGCCACGTATCTGCCGAGATCTAAATGCACACCACAGAAGCAGCTGCTTCCAGCAGGTCCAGCTGGAAACCTTCCTGTGGCCACTACCAGGAAGGAATCCTACATTACAGCGAGAAAGACCAGCTCTGAACGCTAATTGAAAGTCGGCCCTGCAGATTTTAGACCCCGTGGTTCCCCTTAGAAATGGTTCTGGTACAAACTGTGGGGCTGAGGGCTGCCTGCAGTGACCACTCTCTGGGGCTGTGGCTCCTGAGGGTGGCATTTGAGAAACCTCCACTCATGTTTGAGCTCCATGTATCCCAAACCATCTGTGGGCTACACACACTGTGAGGGAATTACTGCAAATGTATTCACTTGAAAGTCTTTACTCCACATCCATCCCTCTGCCCCAGGCTCTGAGACAATTGTGGCAATGGTGCAGGAAGACTGTAAGAGTCAGAGAGGAAAGGGTGGAAGCAGCATCTTCTGGACAGGACAGGGCAGCGGGACTCATGAGCTCACAGTAGCTCGGATGGCCTGCACAAAATCAAGCCAGTAGCTCATGTGCCCTTATCCCTAGCAAAGGAACTATTGACAACTGATCAATTGATGGCTCCTGGGACAGGGAAGCGGTCCTATCAATAACAATAATAATAATCGTTTTAAAGGATTTACTCTAGTCTGCCTTTAGGAGGAGAGATGTTGAAGCAATTCTCTGTTTTCCCCACACACACTGAACCCCAAGGTGTGGCGGCACCTTCAGCAGCTGATGCTGACAGTTTGTGGCTACACAGCACAGATAACACCACACAGTTCCAGGGAGATAAGAGGCAGACACTACAAAGCAACAGCCCGGGCCCAGGTTCCAAGCTGCTCTGGCCTCCTCGGAGCCCACTGTGCAGAAGGGGCCAGATCAGATTAAAGCCACCAGTGCTGCATTATCCTGTTGGGCTCACTAACGCTCATTAAGCCCTGAAAATCCTTTTTACGGTGTTTAGGATGCCTCAGGAGGCCTTGGCTGTGTAAATATTATCCTGCCTTTAAATTCCACCACCAGGCCACCAGCAACAAGTGAGGTTAGATGGCTGTGAGGAGGAACCAGAAGCCTGATTTCCAGAGTCTGATGCTTCTTAGCCCTGCTAATGGGCCTCCCTGGGGCTCACGATCTGGGCCAGAAATCACAACCCTCTGGGCAACCACCCACTGGGCACAGCTGGCCTGCCTCTGAGACTGTTGACTTTATGCAGCCCTGCACAGGATGCTCCACAGCTGGTGGAAGAGGTATGGCAGGAGTGACCGCCCCACCTGGAGGCATTTTCCCCATGGCTGTCCCTCTCTCTGGTGGCCCTCACAGCTTGTCTCTCACTGTACCAACTTGTGTATGTCAAGTTGGGAAATGGCTGCACGGGGCATTGTAGATTCTTGTGGATGAAGACCCCCATCTGATTTAGCAAGACTCTGCTGAAATGCTGCTGTTGCCATGGCGCTGACATTGTATGCTTCTTTTTTTTCTTTCTTAAATCTAATTAGTTTATCTTTTTAAGCTGATTTTCAGATCTGGGTTGCAATTCTAGTTGGTAAAGAACCAGTTCCAGGCCCACAGCAGGGTGTTGAGTCATTGTTCCCTGTGTGTTCCCTGTAGCCCTCAGGGTGTTCCCGTGCCATAGAAAGTGAGTAGTATACAGGGGTACACAGACCTGCTTAGTAGAGGTCTTAGTCTGCTGAGGGAAGAGTGATAATCTTATACTATGGCTGCAGGGATGTTGCAGCTTGGCATTGAAACACTGGCATTCACCCAGAGGGGAGTGGGACCCTGTACGCCCTCTGCTCAGCAGGCAGTCAATGCTCAATTGACTTGGTTTCATTTACTGCCATTGGGTGAAGCTGAGGTCTCGCTCATATTTAGGGCATGTGACTTGGAGAAAATGTCTTTCCCTCCCTGGGCTGCAGAGTCCATGTCTATAAACAGAGCTGATAGAGCACATACTCCTCAGGCTTTTGTTTGGTGCACAGCTAACGACACTTCTCACGTGATGAGTCCTGGGTGCTTGGTGACCAGTAATGCAGGGTGCTGCATTCATAGGCTTCTAAGTCTGTCAAATAGTTGGCAGTTAGCAGAGTGGCTGCTGTCCATGCTGGTCAGTGAGGAGCATCGGGAAGACACCCTGGGATGGGCATTTGGTGTAGCCTGACTAGGAGACAGATGTAGCCGCAATGACCTCAACAGTGGTCTATACAAGTCTGACCTGCTGGCTCTGTCTTGTACAGGACATGTGCCAGGAAAGAGTTTACAATTCTAACTAAAAAGAAAAAAAAATAAGCTTAAGAGCTGATTTTTAGATCATGTGAAGATCATATGGTGTTTCTATCTGACTGAGTAGATAGTCAGGCTCTTATCAGGGACTCTATTTATGACCACAGACTGAGGACACAGCCCATTGTGGCAGGAAAGCATGGTAGTATGGGCATGAGGTGTTTGGTCATACTGTGTCTGCAGTCAGAAAGCAGAGAGAGATGGATGCTGCTGCTCAGCCTACAGTCCCCTCTTTGTTTGCCCAGGACCCAGCCTGGGCAATAGTGCTGCCCACATCCAGGGTGGATCTTCCCTTCTCAGTAAAGACTCTCTGAAAATACACCCCCACACACAGAGGTGTACCCACCTGGTTCCAGGTTCAGTCAGGTTAACAATGAACAAAGGTACATCATGTGTTTTCTCCATCCATGTTCTGCTTATGGCTGCTCTGACCCATGGCTGCTTCCTTGCAGCAAAGGCCCTGGGATCTCCTTCTTTAATGTTCACCATACCTGACCATGGAGAGACCTTTCCTGCAGACCCTGGTCCTGAGGATGCTTCTCTGAAATCCAGCTACACCATCGGGAGGGAGACAGACAGAGGAAGAAAAGCCAGGTATACCAGCATAAGGGAAGGGGAGTTGGGGGTGGCTGGAGAGGCCGCTACACTGGCATTGATGGCAGGCTCAGCTCCTGGCAGCTGTGTAGAGTGAGCGGGACTGTCTCCCTTCACCGTGTGGGTTGCAGCAGAACCATGAGGTATGGAGTGGCAGGCATGGGTGGCAGGCCCGCCAGCTGCCTGGAAGCGACTCCTGAGGCACGTGAGTATATGATGTGCTTTGGGCTGTTTGGCATGACTGTGTGTGAGCACATCCCTAGGGCACTGGGGAGAGTCTGGAGGATCTTTTAGGAGAAGGTTCTAGCATTTCCTATGTGGCCTAGTAACCCCTTCTGAGGCTCAGGTTTTATTTGCATGTAGAAATGACATTTGGGACTTTTGTAGCTACCTGTGCAGGAGACACTTGCAGTGGCCTGCTTGGGTGTCCTTTGAGGAAGGCTATGCCCCCAGAGCTAGGTCCATTCGGGTAAGTTGGAGGCACTAGGCACTGCCCCACAATGCCTCAGGCTGGGAGAAACAGCTCTCTTAGGTTACATCCTCCTCCAGTGACCACGGTTGTGGGAGTGAAGCCTCTATTCTTAGGACAGAGGGTAGGTTCTGACTACCACCTACTAGAGTGTCACAACCCCAAGTGAAGAGGTAATTTGCTCAGCATTCACACAGAGGAAGAACACAGAAAGCCCCATTGACACAGTCTGTCCTGCAGCACCCACTCCAGATTTATATAGGTTTAACCTGAGAAGAAGGGAGCCAGCTAGCACCAGTGGCTGAGGCTCAGCAATGCAGGTCAACACAATCCTGTTCACCCTCCTTTCAGCTCAGGTCTGCGAAGAGACCCCATAGATAGCTGTCAAGTGGGGACACGGTGACCTGCTGTAGACAAAGCTGCTCTGGCATTCTCATCTTGAGTGGCTGTCCTGCAGGATCACCCTGCTTGGGGGACACTCAGTCCTTTGTAATAACCCTGCTGGTGGCTCAGCCTTGGTATGGTGTTTGACTCAGCTGAAAAAGCAACACTCCTGCATCTTCAGCCTTGAGTAAAAGGAAGAAAGGACTGTTGCCAGAGGCTTGAGAACAGGGGTAGACACAGAAGAAGGAGCCTCTGCTCAGGAACCTAGCACCTCCTTGGTGTGAAATCCTCCGGTGATGAGGATGTTCAGAGCCTGCTGAGGGCTGGCTAAAATAACAGCAGACATGTCATTGTCACAATTTCTATATGGGGGTTTCAGACACAGCATACCCACACCCCTGACTTCTCTACCTCATCCCAGTGGTCAGTTGTTTCTCACAGTGAGTCTCAAGACCACCTGTCATCCTGGGCACTTACTGAGTGTTAGGATTCTGTCCTAGCCCCTGAAGCCACACCTGGCCAATGGCAATGAGCCTGGTCCTGTCCTGAGTTCTGATGTCAAGCTCTTTTTAAGGATTCCCACCTTCAACCTTTCCCCTTTTAGTCTTTACTTCTCCCCAGCCCACCAGAGGGCGCTCTCCTTGACCCCCAACCCCCTCCCTCTCTCTCTTCTCTTTATTTCTCTCTCCCCCCTCTCTCTATATATATTCTCCCTCTCTCCCTAACAATAAAGTCCCTCCACATGGACCCAGTCTAAGTGTCTCCCGCCACACCACCTTCCACTGCACCCACATGGGGCATGGAGCCCCCATCCATCACCATCTGCTGCCACACAGGGTATATGAGTTATCATAACACAACACTGGAGGCACTGGGAACACATTTCCCAAGGTTCTTTTGCCCCAGTCTTGACCTCCTGTGAGCTTCTCGAATTCTCTGCTTTTACTTCATTATTGGTCCATGAGTGATCACCCTGACTCCAAGACTCGACAGTTTTTTCCAGTTGTGGTGTTGTCCCTAAACATGATGACTGGAAGGATCACATGGAGTCAATTAGATATCCAGTTAGAAGGAAGAGGAAACACACAGTGTAAACTGAGGCCAACAGGACTGTACTCACTACCTGCTTATCTACCTGCTGGGTGGTCACAGACTCCTTCAAACCACAGAGCCTTATCAGCCATGCAGCTCCAGAACATAGATGGCCAGACTGAGCCATGTTATGAGGCCTGGTGTGAAAGCCTGGCCTAATGGGGATAGAGTTGTCCATGGCCGGAGCATCTCTCCACTGCCTAGAGCTCATTTTCTTTCAAGTCCCTGCCTTCACTACAACAAAACACACTGGAGACTGCTTGTGTTAGATTGATGACACCTTGGTTTGACCAGATGCAACTCCATCTACTGACCTAATGGCAAGGTGCTCCAGAAGGCCATCTACTCTGCAGGAGCCGGGCTTCTAGAATCACCCTTCAGTGACATCTATTAACGTGGCTATAGGAAATTGAAACGTGCAAGGCCTGGCCCGCAGATTCCTACCCTCCTCACTCATGGCTGCCTGTCACTTGGACCTGTATCCATTCATACACAGGACTCATGCTGACCCAGGAGCCCACTGGGCCACTGTGATGTATGTCACATGATTAAGCAAATTCTTTTCCGGCTTGACCTCTGCAAACGCCTCTGGGAGATTTCTCTGAAGAATCCTTCATGGCTTGATTAGGAGGCTTCATCTTCACTGTGCAAGCTCTCGGCTGCTATCCAGCACCAATTCACACAGAAGGCCCATTCCATGTGAACCATGAGAGACCTATACATCAGACGAGAAGCCACTTGAGGTGCTGCTGCTAGTAGTGATGATGGTGGTATTGGTGGTGATGACGGTGATGACTGTGATGATTGTGGTTATGTGGGTGATGATGATGATTACATGATTGTTTGCTGCAGCAGCACGTTGGTGCCTGCAGGAGATAGCTTTAAAAATGACCACTGTCCCACCACCTGTCATAGTGTTTACCTGACTTCTGGTACTACTACTAGTGACATTATTCACTGTGTCCTCTGACTCCTGGAAACATGAGATGCCATTGGTTGGTTGAATGAGTGAATGAATGAGAAATTTAATCTCACAGCCTCCCAGCATGGGCTCATTGTATGTCTCCCTGAGTTTTGAGTGTGCTTTCAAGTCTCCAGCACTTTTAATCTACTGCCCTTTGGTTTAGAGTCATTACAAAGTGCTCTGTTAAGAAAGCCTCACTTAATTGCCAAATGTTTGCATGGGAAATGAGTTCCCAGGAAGCAGGGAACTGGTTATGTTTTACAGAAAAATAATTAGGCCAAAGAGATGGGAGGTTGCTTCTGAGGGTCAAGGCCTCACCACTAAAGTGGATGGGAAGACTTCAGCCTAGGAGTTTCAGAACCCCACATTCTCTCAGGATGGGAGGGGATAGGAGAAGCCTATCTCTCAGGGTGGGAGGGCTGTGGGGCCCAGGGAAGGTGCAAGGAGACTGAAGACATAGATCCTCTACCTTGGCCCCTCCCTAGCCAGTCTCTGGCTCTTTTAAAAGGCAGACCTTCTGCAGGGTTTTAGCAGTTGTCACTGTTTGCAAGGTTATAAAGTTACAAGCTGGAGCATGAACAGTTGGGTATGCACTGTGTGTATGTGGGTGCATGCATACAGGTGAGTGCACATGTCATCATTGGAGCTCCTCCCACACTCCCTAATCACCTTCTTCCCTCATAGCCCCAGGCGGGCTGACAGAAGGATGGCCTCAGTTTCCTTGTCTCAATGTCTTTATTTTCACAACTTTAGAAAAAAAAAAAAAAAAAAAAAACCAAGGAGCCAATGCTTCTCTGACTTACCATGAAAGCAAAGTTGGCATGGGGAAAATGAACTCTTGTGAGTAGAACCCAGATGGGCTGAACCAGGGAACAAGGGTCATGCTAGCCTAGAAACACCATGCCTGGCTTCCCTTCATGCAGGATGTCATCACAGCATGGCCTGTGTCTCTGCCTGTTAAAAGCCTTTTGTTACTCTCATTTTGTAGGTGAAAAGGCTGAGTTTTGGGTGACACTCACAGCCCTTTGCCTCTGGAACGGAGACAAGGAAAAGAAAGCAGATGCCTTTGAGCTGTTAGGAAAGGTTTTCCCAGGCCAACTTTGTCTCATAGCTTTCTAGGAAGGACCTGATAGACTCACAATGCCTGCCACTGCTGCAGGGGATCATATAAAGGAAACACAATCTATCAGCACCCTGGAGTTATTGATCAGTTTTGTGTTATCCCAGCATTTCTGGAAATCTATGTGTGTTGTCTGAATCCTCCTCCTAGCCTGGTCTCATCTCTCCCAACTCCATCCTCACATTAGTGTATCTAGTAATATCTCGTACATGTGTCTATTCCTTAATCTCAGAAGGGTCACGATTCACCTCTATTTAAAATGACCCGGTAGCAGTGCCCACCAAACTAGGTTGGTTCACATAGGTAGTGTGAGGTGGGGGCAGTTAGAGGGGCTGGCAGAGGAGAGGCATGTGGCTGGTATTTTGAGAACACTCATGTGATTCTCTGGTAGGCTGCACTATTCCTGACTCCTTATCTCATTGACGGTGCCACGTGGTTTTTTGTTTGTTTTGTTTGTCCCCATTTGGGGTGGAACAGGCATTGTGGAGGGCAGAACAGGATCTCAGAGCTAAGTCTGGCTAGGGCTTTCTGCAGGGAATGGGTAGCTGACCTTTGAGAGTGTGTCCCAGCCAAGTGGGTGGGGCCTTGGAGATGGAGGTTGATTCACAGAAACATAAGCATCAGAGATCTCCCTCATGCGTGTTACTGAGAGGCCCAGAGCTTGGGGCAATGACCTGGTATGACAGATGACATTTCTACAGTCTAGAAAGTGACCTTCAATCGCCACACATTCAGTTTTAAATGAATCAGTTCATTAAGTAGGTAGCAAGTCAAAACAAAGAATGAATAGAAAGTGATAGATGGACAGACAGACAATTAGGGAAGGGATCTTCCTAAGGCAGTATAACTGGAGAGAGGACAAGCAGAGGAGGTTCACGGGGACCCTGAATCCTGGTCCTCTAGTGGGTCTCCCTGTGTGGGCATGACGGTCCAGAGCCACCGTGCCTACACTCAGCTAGGAACACGGAGGAGCTACTTCTTTCCTTCTGCTTCCAGACTGTGGGATTCAGGCCTGTCAATCACAGTGCCTATCAGGAGTCTGTGATGCACATGGACCCTTCTATTTGAAACCTCAAGAAGCACCCATTACCAGATGCAGAGTCTTAATGGGGGGATGAGAGCTCACCTGGATCCCTGGCTTTCCCTGGCTTGTAGCTGGTGCCACCACACATGGTGACAGATGTGACTGTCATTAAATTATGTCACCCCTGGAACAGCCAGAGCTGGGTGGGGATTCAGTCTCTAGAGTCATTCTATCCATACTGCCCCTGCTCCAACCCATTAGATCAGTTTCTTATCATGTCCTTTCTGATGGCTGTCATCTGCTTCTTGCCCTGACCCCTTTCCTCTAAAGGAGCTTGAAATAGTGCCATCTCTCATGTGATCTCAGGTTGGTTCTGAGAGTACCCCAGGCAGCCAAGGGGTGTTGCTTTAAGATTGCTTGTTGTGGTTTAAATGAGATGCCCTTGCTGGAAAAAGTATGTCACTGGAGAGAGCTTTAACAATAAAGCCTTTACTGATTTCCAGTTTGCTCTCTCTACTTCCTGTTCCTGTTTGAGATTTAAATGGTGAGCTCTCAGGTTACTTGCTGAGATTGCTGCCACATTGTCTCTGCCATGATTGACTTCATCCCACAGGAGCATCAGCCAGGACACACTCTTCCTTGGCTGTCACATGACAGCAGCATAAAAGTAAGGAAGACACCACAGTTCTTCCTCTGAGCTCCTGGATGCAGGTCTCAGCCTCCTAAAGCACAGGACGGATGGGACACAGCTGGGGTTCACCCATGCCATATTCTCTTTCCCATAGGGATCAATGAACTTTTCTGTCAAGAGGTAGGCTTGAAACATTCTTGGCTTTGCAGCTATAGATAGACTCATCTATGACTATTCAAGCTCTAAGGATGATAGAAGCTGCCATGGACCAAAGAGGTCCCTCAGGGAAGATTCTCCATCTAGCCTATCTGCGGTTATGTAACAATAAAGCATTCCTGGCAGACCACGGCCAGACCACAGACACCAGTTTTCTGAGCTCTAGCTTCATGTATAATCAAAGTGACTGAGCTGCAAGTGAGGCTCAATGGAAGGACATTTGCCTGATGTACAGAGCCCCTGAGTTCCATCTCCAGCACAGAAAAAGAAAGGAAATGTCTGTTGATGGTCCAGCAGGCACACTGAGCTCTTTTCAGTGTCTGAAGCTCCCACGTCCAGGGCCAATCGTGAGGTACTTCAGGACTGAGAAATGACATGGATGGGAAAGTGCTTGTCAGTTAAGTTCCAGGACCAGAGTCCAATCTGCTCACAGAGCCCACACAAGAAGCCAGCTGTCACGGTGTGTGCTTGTGAGCATAGCGTGGGGCAGGTGGGGACCAGTGGATCCCTGGGATTTGCTGGACAGTCAACCTCGCTGATTGCAAGCCAGGTTCTGAAAGAGACTGTCTGAAAATAATGATGGCAGATGACTGAGAAATGACACTCAGGATTGTCATCTGGCCCCCACATTCTTGGGCATATAAACATGAACACACAAACACATGCACACACATGCATGCACACACACACACACACACACACACACACACACGCACACGCACACGCACACGCACACGGACATGCACACAGCCTGACACTTTGGTCACTCAAATACAACTTTGTTTCCTTGTAAGAGAAAGCTGCGTGAAGCTGGAGTACCATCTAGCTTGAGACAAACTGTCCTCTCAGGGCTCACCTGCTGAACACTTATCCCCAGATGGTGGCACTAGTTTGGAAAGGTCCAGAAGATCTGGTAGGTAGGGCCTGGCTAGAGAAAGCAGGTCACAGAAGCTGTGACTTTGAAGGCTATGGCTGGCTTCCAGTGTCTTCCTCACTCTCTGCTTCCTATTTTTGATCCCTTCCATGCTCCATCTCAGAAGGAGCACGAAGCCGGGCTCTAGCTGATGCCTTGGGACCCTGAGACAAAGTCAGTCTTTCTCCCTCAAGTGCGCTGATCATTGTCGTAAAGTCTGAAGCCAGGCACTGGGGATTTGGGAGGCAGAGGCAGGAGGATCTCTGTGAGTTCAAGGTCAGTCTGGTCCATGACAGATAGGACCTCTACCAAAAAAACCCTATCTCAAAAACAAACAAACAAACAAATACACACACACAAAAAGGCTGGAGAGATGGCTCTGACCTATGATATTACAGACTGATTTTATTAAATATTTACCACCACAGGTCACTTTAGCCCCAGATTCACAAAACTGAGTGACACAAGCTCTCTCACTGCCATCTGTATCCTCAGAGGACTTCCCCTTCTCCCCAGAGTCCAGCTTGGTTGATGTCTGCTCAGCTACAGAAGCCTCAGTTGACCCAAGTCTGGTCTGTCAGAACCATCATTTCCAAGGAGAAGTGTGTGACCCAGTTTGGACCAATAAGAACCCGCCTGGGAGCTATCTTTTCCTCCAGTGAGTTGAAGAGGGTTCTGGGCTCTGTGCTGAACTCTGCTGGCCTCTCTGATAAGTAAGTGGAAACTGGTGTCCTCAGCTTCCAGATGGCTCTAACCTTGGAGAGGGAAGAAGCCAGGCTGGCTTGCAGCTCTAACTCCGGGTAGCAAGCTCTGACTTTAAAGGAGCTGTCTGGTGGGGAGGGGTGCTCCGGAGATTGATGTCGTTCCTTTGGATGGTTCCTTTAAGGCTGCGAGAACATGTCAGAGGTAAGGGAGAGGCATGGGAGCAGAGTGACTGGAGCCAACACTGGCAACAATCAGTGTGAACCACGTAGCATCAGGGAGAGATCTCCCTACACTACCAAGCCACACACAGCGTCCCAAAGGTCCCTTTTCTGACTCACTTTGAGCCTGGCTGCTGCTGAGCCAAAAATGTCCTCGTCCTCTGACTGGGAACATCACTTTGAGATGGCAAGATAAAGATGGGGTAGCTGTGTAGGGGCAGGAAGGAGCCTGAGAATGCTCGCTCAGCCTGAGAGAGAGCAACGGCTCTGAGGGAGAGGCAGACTGTAGACCCGCAGAGACAGGGCAGTTTCCTGATACTGCCTGTCAAAGCCGGCTGTTTTCACAAGGCCTTGGACTGGCCTAAGAAGGGAAAGCAGTCGCCTCCACGCTGGAAGAGACGGGAAACGCTGAGGACCCAGGGTCTGACTGCTAAGCACAGAGAGTCGTCCCCAAGGCATCTCTAGTAAACATGGCACCAGGAAGCCACAGCTGCAGAGCTAGAGGCTCAGGCGCTCTGCCCTAGGGCCTCAGTCTCTAGTCCTTATTCCTACTTGTGGTTGTCAACCATTCCTTAACTCCTGCACTTTCACAACTCACTCACCAAGCTCTCTTGGTGTTCTGAGAAGGTTCTGGTCACCCCAGAAACTAGTGCCCCAAATTTAGAACATACGTGAATGAAAAGACACACAGGATGTGCTCTGCAGAATGACAGATCCATCCCTTTTTCTCTCAGACGCAGTTTTCATATCTGTTTAGTAGAAAGAACCTGCCCTTCATCAGACAGCTGCGTATTTACCACCCCAGCTGCTTTGAGAAGACACTGACTGTGATTATTTCTTTTTTTTCTTTGTCTTTGAAGCTCTGCTCCTGTCCTCAGGATCTAGGTAGAACCCAGGCCCCCATAGCACCGTCTAAATACTTATTCTTGGCAAATAGCCTCAATTCAGGGGCCCAGGGAGCAAAGGAAGACAGAACCCAATGTGCACACTTGCCATATACTTACTAAGAAGGGCCCGGCCATGTCACCCCAGGAAAGAAGAAAAAAAAATAGGTGAATGGAGAGGCTGAGCTGAATGAGGAAAATCATTGCTGGAATTGCTAGTCCAACTCTGGAGCTGGGTCACCTCCCTCTTTCCATCCCGGGAGGCCACCAGGCCTCTAAGCATTACAAGGTGCTTCTAACCTGGCTGTACTAACTCCTCACCAGGGCCTCACAATCACAAAAAGCAGGACCTATGCCTGTCACCACGGCTTCTATCTCCTGTTTGACCCTCAACTTTGTCTCAGACCCCACTGGTCTCTCCCCAGCCTGTTTTCTCTTGTCCTCCTTCAAGGCTGAAGAAGATATGTCCATAACATTCCTTGTGACTCAAGAAGACTGCACCTGTGCCCTGGGCATCTAGATGACAAGGGACTTCAAGTCCCCTGGCAGTGCAAGCCTGCAGGAGAGTCACCCCAGGAAGAGATTAATGTCAGCAGCTGCAACAGGAGCCGGTCTCTTGTGGGAACCATGCTGGTCCCCTCCTCAGGACAGAGATCCATGAGGCTGCCTCCGAGACCTGATCTGAGAGTTGGATGAGCAGTATCGAGTTAATCTGGATTTCTGATCTGTGGTCTCCAGTCACAGCCACATTCTTCCTTGGTTTAAACCTAATGCTGGAGCCAGTGCTGCAGGACCGAATGGGACGCGTCTCTTTATATGTTCTTCCTGTGTGTGAATGCTGAGAAAATGGGGGTGAGGAAAAGTCTAGAATGCGTTGGAGGAGAAGGGTAGCCGGAGTGTGGGCTTTGCTCTAAAATCTCTTGTTATGGCAGGATGGGAACACAGTTTCACAAGTAACTGTATTGTTATTTGATTTGGATATCATCATCTTTCTGTGTAGAGAGAGGCCACCAATGCCTCAGCCACCAGCAGGCAAACACCACCATGCCTTGATGAGTGGGAACTTTTTAATCTAAGGCTTGAAATTTGTCCGACTTGAATATTTTCACCCACTGTTAGCTGTCATCTTTTCATCTAGACATCTAGAGCACAGAAGAGCCCCTAGAACCTTCCGTAGCCCATCAGAGCTTTCTCTCCGCCAGCAGGCTGACTGCCTGAGTGGCCCTGAACCTCCTAATTGAGTGACTCTCTGCCTTCAGTCAAAAGCTTCTTTGTGGGCTGTGGATGAAATGACACTCCCTACAGGGACCAGCCCAACCATTTGTTTTGGCTGCATTCAAAGCCACACTTTCAGTGGCCAGAGTCTAATTCTCCACCCTGGAGTGACTCAGAGAACCAGAGAGGAAACCAGCAGTTTTGAGGGAGAGAACACCACAGAGACCTGTCTGAATCCAGATGTGTCCTGAGGGGACCAGTGTTTACCACTGCATCTACCAAAGGCATGAAACCCCACACGTCTGGTATCTGTGACTATGACCTTGACCTCATGGAAGTTGCTGTTTTGCACCTATTAAAAACCATCTATGGTGGTGTCTGTGGAACCCCCAGAGTGTTCAGGACCTGACTAAGCCCTTGCTGCAAATAATGCGGATAAGGTGGCTGTGACTATCCTGAGGTTCCTGTGCAGCCCTGCTGTCAACCAGGGTAGGTGCTATTGACCTGGAGAAGCAGGAAACAGGGTTTCTCACAAAAGGCAGTTCTACTCACGTTTATGTGGTGGCTGGAAAGACGGTTTTGCAGCTAAGAGAACTGGCTGCTCTTGAAAAGAATCTGGGTTCAGTTCCGAGCTCCCACATGGTGGCTCGTGACCGTCTGTAGTGTCACGTCCTTTCCTGGCCTCCACAGCACCAGACATATATTCAGGCAAAACACCCATACACGCTGAGTAAGTAAATAATTTTTAAATGTTTTTGGAATATGGAAAGACAGCAGAAGTGTGTATCAGCATCAACAGCAGTTAGTGCTGATGGCTGGGATGAAATATCCTTTCTCGCCCAATGCAAGACTCAGATTCTCATCTGTAAGTAGGTACCACTGCTAATTATGGGTGTGGATATATTTTAATTATAAAAGTAATTTCTGTAAATTGAAAACCCAGGAAGTCACTAGCTGCCTTTCCCATGCCAGAGCAAGGGCTTCCAGTCCCCAAAAGTGGGTCCTTTGTGTTTTCATTTTGATGTCTGCTAATAACATTCAACTCTGGCTTGACTAAAGAAATTCATATTTACTTCTAGATGTGCTTGGGACCCAGGTTCTGCAGATTTACCCAATTCCACATGAAAACTGAAAAAAAAAGTCACATCTGAAACCAGAGAGACAGTGAAGTCCATGAAGTGCCACCATGTGAGCAGGAGGGCTTGGACACCCCCCCCCCAGCCCCCAGAAATCACTAGCCATGGCAGCCACCTCTGCATGCAGGTGCAGCCAGCAGGACCCTGGAGCCAGCCACATTATCCAGAACCATAAGCTATCGACAAGGATTGAGGAAAACCGCAGAATGATACGGGCCTCTGACTTACAAATGTAAGAACACAAATCCTCAAATACACACAGATGCACAGACACATACATATATGTACACACACACATGCCCCTGTGATCATACATGCATACACTCACATACGTACACATGTACACCATGCACATACATGTACACATGTCCACATGCACACACACACAGCATTTCTACTGAACAGGTACAGGCTTATTTTGGTTCTTTTTTCTAAATATCACAGTCTGATGGCATTTCTGTTGCATCAGGAAGGGAAGGCCACACATGTGGTTGAAGATGTGCAGGTGTTCTATATTGAGATGTCTAGAATACACATGGGGGGTACTGGGGTCCTGGAACCAACCCCAAGGGCACCATGGAGGGTGACTTTCCTTTGAGAATAGCTTCCATTTGTCTCGTGGTTGTAGACCAGCCTCTATTATTAGTTGTTGTTACTGTTGCTAACAGGAGACTTTTGAGACAAGGTTCCATGTAGCCCATGCTGCCCCCAAGGTTTTGTATAGCTAAAGGGTCCCGTGAACCTGCGGCTTTCCTAGCTCTGCCTTACCTGGGTGTCAGGTTTCAAGCTTGACACCAGGTCCGACTTCCACCCCTCTTCTGCCTAGTGACTGGAAGATGTTTTAAGGTAAGGTTGCAATGCAATGGACATACTTAAAGGGACGTCTTTGCAGCTGCATAAACATTCCAGAGGAGAAATTCCTGCAGGCAGGCTTCCTGGCTGCCTCCACGGGTGGTAGAGTTTTAATCTATCATTAAATTAGATTTTTTTATTTTTATTTTTTTTTTTTTGGAGACAAGGTCTCACTGTGCAGCCTTGGCTGGCTTGTGACTAAGTTAGCTTTCAAACAATGCTGGAGGAGTCTGGATGGATGGAGGACCAAGGATCAAGATCCACAATGGTGACTGCTGAACTCTTCATAGATGAGGAGAGAGACTTCCCTTGGCCCAGGGGTGGATGCCATGATGGTCCAGAAATAGGGCTGACTCACCTTCACTGAGACTATCTTAACTCCCTCCTTGGAGCTCCCTGGGGTCATCTCCCAGCCGCCCTCATGCCCAGTCCAACATTGCTCACACTTCCAGTGTGTGGTCCTCTGGGTGGAATTACAGTCCCTTAATTGAACTGAAAACAAGAGGTGATTGAGTTTTCAGGGGCACAGGAGGCCAGGGAGGGCGGAAATGAAATGCAGAATGAGCTGCAGGCCCTGGGGAGCCAGACTGCAGGTGGGAGGGTGGCTACACTGGAGCCTGCAGTTAAAGCTGGTGCCCATGTGGCCTCTGTGTCTGTTTATCCCTGTGTCATGGTGGGGGATGCAGCTGAGGTGGGTCACTGACTCTGAGGACTTGGATCCCAGTACCCCAGCAGAGCAGAGAATGTGCACATGCAGGTCTGCCTACCTCTGATCCCTTCCTCCAATAGGCCTCTGCAAAGGAGGCGGGGCCGAAGCCAGGGAGAGCCTCCAGATCCCTGATAGGCTCACACACAAGGACTCAAACCAGCTCCAATCACAACTCCAGCATCTGCAGGCCAGGCTGTTTGAAGGCTGGCACAGGAGTTGTTGATTTTTCTGTGTTTTAGGCTTCTGCTTAGTTCCTTGTAGCTTCTGAGTCCTCACGGTGCTTGCCTCAATGAATAGACACCGGTTCACACAGTAGGTATATATTTCAGAGTGGGGACAGATGAGAAAAAAGTGGCCTGGTGAGAAGACACCTTCTAAAAGACAAGAATGTGGTGGGCAGAGAGGACACAGAGAGAAAAGTCAAGATTGTGGGAGACCGCAGCAGAGGGGGAACGGTAAGGACATTTTCACCAGACGGGACATGAGGGTGTCAGGGACGTGCAGGCTGTACCAGGAAAGTCCCATCAAGCCGGGCCCAGTCTTCACTGTAGGTTTCTGTCTTATGAAGGTCTTCTGGTACCTCTAGAGACACTGCACACTCTCACAGGGGCATCAGATCTCAGATAAACACTGTATCTTCTGTTAAGTCCCTGGACAGGAGGGATTTGGGGTTGCTTTAACCATTGGGTTTTCTTTTCTTTTCTTTTTTTTTTTTAAAGATATTTATTTATTTATTTATTATATCCAGTGTCCTGTCTGTCTGTCTGTATGCCTGCAGGCCAGAAGAGGGCGCCAGATCTCATTACAGATGGTTGTGAGCCACCATGTGGTTGCTGGATAGTAAACTCAGGACCTCTGAAGAGCAGCCAGTGATCTTAAGCAGTGAGCCATCTCCCTAGCCACCTTATAAATTATTGAAATTTTACTTAATTTATTCATTTTATTTCTCAAGACAGGGTTTCTCTGTATAGCTTTGGAGCCTGTCCTGGAACTGACTTTGTAGACCAGGCTGGTCTTGAACTCACAGAATCCATATGTCTCTGCATCTAGGTTTCCTATCTTAGACACAGCTGGGCACACACAGACTCTAAGGTTTGTACCTGTGCTCATTTCTTGACTCAGCTGACAGCCTGAGCCGTCACGTTATGAACTGTCACTTCTGCCTCAGATATCTTGTCTCTTTACTGTAGATGTGCACAGAATCCTGTCCATCAGTATTTATCAGCACTTTATTCATAAGTCTCTCAACAGCCAGGGTTCTACAGCTGACGTTCTTCAACCAGTGAGTGGACAAACTGTGGCATATCCATACACTGGCGTACTATTCATCAATGAAAAGGGATAACTCGGAAGAAACAAAGTTCAATATGGAGCCTGGTGTGATGGCACACACCTGTGATCTCAGCGTTCTGGAGGCTGAGGCAGGGAGGATCAGGAGTTTAGGGTCAACCTGGGCTACATAGCAAGACTTTGAAAAAAATAATAGGAGGCCTATCTTGAAGCTTACAGTCCACTCAGCCTTGTGTCTGTGACACTCCCACAGCTAGCGTCACGGGGGTAACCTTAGAGGCTTTCAGCATGAGACTGGGATGGCCTGTCTTCCCAGGCAGCCACAGTTGCCCATCTCAACACAAGCTAGATTCTTACAGAGCAAACTGTGCCTGAGGGGCCCAGTGTGTGTGGTACCAAAGGCAATTCCCTAGCTCTAACAATGTGCTGTGGCCATGGGCTTTAATGCTGTCATTGGGGGCCCTGGGGCAAAATGGAGGCACTGGAGAAAGGGGGCACTCTGGTCCAGATCTAGTGAGAGGCATACTATTTCCGAAGAAAGGTCTCATTAAAATGCACATGACCACATCCCTTCTCTTGAAGACAAAGGATGTTTTAAAAAAGAAACCAGAAGCACTCAGAAAGCAGGTAAATGCCCCCGTGATCTCCCTCCCCCGACCCTCCCCCTTCTACCCGCCAACTCCCCCTCCATTCCCATCTGTAGACTCCCGTGATTCAGGTCACCTTGGGAGAAGGGTCAGGCTGAGGGCGGGCACTTGGAGGGAACAGCTCTGGGGCTGACAGGGTTTCCTGATGGAAATGCTTAAGGCTGGAAAAGAACTCAGATTTAATCTCTCAAGAAAACAGAGAGAAGGGGAAGGGAGGGATGGCTCTGGGTTTGTACGTGAGCCTCACAGCCGTGTCCGGCTCCTTGGAAACCTCTGGTAATCCAGCCTAGTCAGAGCCGCCAGAGCCTGGGAAGTCACTGCTGTGTTTTACTGACACTCCCCCCCCCCCCCAGATGGCAGCTTCACTCGGATCGTGTGTTAATCAGAAACACATCGTCCATATTGTCAACACTTTGTTTAAACACTTCTATAAATTCAGCATTAGTGTTGGAGCGGTCCTTGGTTGATGGATGGAGTCGTCGGCTGCCCTCGACAGCCAAAGCCCATAAAACTAAGTCCGGGGCTCAGGACTCCAAAGTATGAGACACTGACATTCACCCAGACTTGTGATGTGTGGACAGAGCTCTGGGCTAGAAGGAATGGTGAGTCCCCTAGGAAGCCAAGACACAGAGAAGCAAGAGCTTCCCGTCAGGATCCTGCAGGAGCTTTTTTGTTTTTTGTTTTGTTTTGTTTTGTTTTTTGTTGTTGTTTGTTTTGCTTTTTGAGAAGTCCCAACCCCAGAAAATCTGAGTTTGCCTAGAACAAAGCCGGACTCAGGAGTACAAATGTTATTTCCATCCTCTGAAGGGCATGTGGCTACCAAATACTAAGGTGGCAGGATCTGGCTGTGATGTTCCATTTGACTATGGCAAGAAGATGGAGCCATCTATCTATCTGTCTGTTTACTGTCTGACTATTGTCCTGAACTCTCAGCCTTTGGCTGAGAGTCACACATCTGTAAGCTGCCTTGGGAAAGTTGTCCCTGTGCCCTGTTGAGCATCACAAGGAGCAAGGTGGTGACTTCAGAGGTGACTAGGGACACTGACCGGCCTCCTACAACACTCCAGCCAAAGGAATGGAGTAGAGTGCAGCACACAGCGGGGCCTCTGACTCATGCTGGAGGTCAGTACTATTTAGGATACCCAGACTATGAGACAGAGGACCTGTGCCTACAAGGGTGCTCCCAGACACAAGGAGGGATCTGTGGTTGCAGGTGAGTGCTTCTCTGAAGAGCTGGGAGAGAGGGGTGGCCAGGGACAACGTTAGAAGAAAGGGCAGGGACCAGGTCACAGAGAAACTTTCAAGGCTCTTTATCCCAGTGGAAGAAACAGAGACAATCAGTGGGCCAGTGACATTCGTGTGATAGCCAATCACAGTGAACCATTATGCCAGGCTATGCTCCTGCCCCCACCCTTGCTCTGGAGACCTGAAGAGTAAGACACCACCTGATCTTCAGTCTGCCTTTCCTCTGGGGTCCCCAGTTCAAGAAGAGACGGCAGGACAGAGACTCTGGTCTGCAGCCACCTCCACCTCCCTTTTATCCTCTCCAGAGCCACCAGGCTCTCCATCCACACCCCAGCTCTTCCTAAAGACCTGTTTTTCCAGAAACACAAGCTGAGCAAAACAGAACCCCTCCCTGGGCCTGACTGAAATAAGAATCCCAGCAGAAATGCACTTTCTTGGAGAGCACTGAGGAGCCTCCTGCCGACTCTGGACACGTCCAAGCTGGGTTTGCTAAAATAATAATCTTTAGGAACCCAGTTTTGCTCAGCTGTCAAAACCCTTGCATGAGAGCTTCATGTACCCCCAGCCCTGACCCAGAAAACCGACTGTGAGGTAACTCAGTCCAGAGGCCAGAGGAAGCCAGGCCCTTTAGTTTTTTAGTTCTCTCTCTCTCCCTCCCCCCCCCCCGTCTCGTGTGTATGTGTGTGTGTGTCTGTGTGTCTGTCTGTCTGTCTCTGTCTGTCTTTCTCTCTAGGTCTCGGTCTCTCTTTTTTACTCCCATCTCTTTTTTTCTCCTGTCCTTTTTCTTACAGATGAATTAAGCCTGGTGTTGTAAGCCAGAATCCCAGCTACTCAAGAAGCAGGAGAATTAAGGCCTGCCTGCTGCCTGGACTATAGCATAAGTTCAAATACAGCCTAGGAAACTTGGTCAAACTCTATCTGAAAAGAAAAAAAGAAGAGGGAGGAGGAAGAGAAGGAGAATAAGACTAAGGAGAAGAAGAAAGAGGAGGAGGAGGAGGAGGAGGAGGAGGAG
>PVIH01017224.1:0-42513 GCA_004025045.1 Sigmodon hispidus
ACACACAGACACACACTATACCACACACACACCACATCACACACACAACCACACACACACACCACACACACACCACACACACACACCACAGACACCACCACACACACACCACATAGATACTATACACACCCCCCACACACACCCCACACAGCACACACATACTACACACAGACACACACTATACCACATATATACATCACACCACACACACTACACATACATCACACCACACACTACACACCACACACACACCACACACATACATCACACCACACACTACACACCACACATACATCATACCACACACTACACACCACACACATACATCACACCACACACACACCACACACATACATCACACCACACACACACCACACATACATCACACCACACATACTACACACCACACACACACCACACACATACATCACATCACACATACTACACACTACACACATACATCACATCACACACACCACACACACAGTATTTTTTTAAATATTTATTTATTATGCAAACAGTGTTCTGCCTGCATGTATGCCTGTACAACAGAAGAGATCACCAGATCCCACTATAGATAGTTGCTAGCCACCATGTGGGTGCTGAGAATTGAACTCAGGTCCTCTGGAAGAGCAGCCAGTGCTCTTAACCTCTGAGCCATCTCTTCAGTCCCAGGGTAGTTTTTCAAAAAGGCCCACCAATTGGCCCCAATTCCTCTTCCTCTTCTCCAGTGCTCCCAGGATCTCCTGGCTACCAGGGGCATCCACTTGTGTTTTTTTCCTTGCTGATGCATGGCCTAGGGACCAGAGACCATTGTGGCCACCATCAACTCCAGGCCCCTGCAGAAATGACCCCAGTTAATTTTTTCCTCACTGACTTGTTGGGATGATTAAGTACAGGGCATTCAGCCCATGGTGACAGTCACACAGCTTGCTCAGCATGTGGCACTCCATGCCCATCTCATCCAATGTTAGCCAAGCTGGGCCAAGCAGAGCTTGCAGCAGAGAACAAGTGGGTGATGAGGAGCCCTCAGAGGCCCCTCTTCTCCAAATGAGTTGTGGAGGGAAGTACTCACACTCAGTGGAGAGCCAATATTCTCCTTGGGGGAGTCTAATCCAGGGATGGACCACTTCACTATGCTTCCCAGACTCCAGTGCCCGCCGTCACAAATCCATCTGGAATCATCAGAACCCTTATCCTCCAGAAGACAAGAGCCCAGCAACACCATGGGGCTCACCAGGGAAGAAGCTGGAAGCCCTCAAGTGTTCCAATTCAAATTCAGGGCTGGAAGCCCAAAGGTGCAAGTCATAGCCTAAGGCAGTTGAATGTCCTTCAAAAATGATATTTCAGGCTACAGTAACTTTTTATTTTTTAAAGACAGGGTTTCTCTGTGCAGCCCTGGATGTCCTGGACCTCACTCTGTAGACCAGGCTGACTTCGAACTCAGAGATTTGCCTGTCTCTGTCTCCCGAGTACAGGGATTAAAAAAGGAGCTCATTTCACAGATGTTCCCAGCTCATTTGATATGCTCCTCTGAGCACTGAAGGATCCTGTGCTGTTTTCCTTTTCTCAGTGGTGTTTAAAACCATGTGGAGGGCTGGAGAGATGGCTCAGAGGTTCTACCAAAGGTCCTGAGTTCAATTCCCAGCATCCACATGGTGGCTCACAACCATCTATCTGGTGATCTGGTGTCCTCTTCTGGCACACAGGCATAGTGGAGACAGAATGTTATATACATAATAAATAAATCTTTAAAAAAAAAAAAAACATGTGGAATAGGCAGTGTGATGGGTCTCAGTTTTTAGCTGCTGGGAGTGGTCTGCACCAGGTCTTCCAGTGACCTCCTCTCCCTTTCTTCTGCCTTCCAGAAGCACATGTCTGAGGATCCACGAAGGAGAGGTCATGAAGTGTCCTACTTCTGTTTCCATTGCTGTGATAAAATACCCCAAACAAAAGACAACTTAGGGCAGAAAGGTTTATTTTGATTTGCGATTCCCAATTTCAGTCCATTGCTGCAGAGACCTGGTAGCAAGATCTTGAAACAGCTGGACACATTACATCCACAGTCAAAGTGGAGAGAATGAATCCTTACACACACACACCTGTCTGCTTTGGCTCAGCTCAGTTTTTCCACTCTGATATGGTTGGAGAAGAGATAATGGCATTGTACTGGGTAGTTCTGTGTGTCAACTGGACACAAACGGGAGTCATCAGAGGAAGGAGCATCAGCTGAGGAAAGGCCTCCATGAGATCCAGTGTAAGGCAGTGTTAGTGATCGTTGTCAGAGTGTCCAGGCCATGGTGAGTGATGCCATCCCTGGGCTGCTGGTGTTGGGTTCTATGAGAAAGCAGACTGAGCAAGCCATGAGAAGCAAGCCAGTGAACAGCACCCCTCGATGGCCTCTGCATCAGTTCCTGACTCCAGAATCCTGCCCTGTCTGAATTTCTGTCCTGACTTCCTTCAGTGATGAACAGCAACACTGAAGTGTAAGCCAAATAAACCCTATCCTACCAAACTTGCTTTTTGGTCGTGGTGTTTTGTCACAGCAACAGAAACCTTAAGACAGGTGCTGCCCACAGTGGTCTGGGCAGTTCCAAATCAACTTCAAACTGCTTTCATGGCCAGACCCCAGCCACAGACATGCTCACTGACCAACCCAACAAGAGAGCATCTCTCATTGAGACTCTTCTCATGGAATCCCAAATTCTGTCAGGTTGATAAGACTCACAACTTTGTCTCCCCGGTATGCTTTTTCACACCATTAATCCCAGCACTGGGAGGTAGAGGTAGGTAGATCTCTGTGAATTTGCAGCCAGCTTGGTCTACATACGGAGTTCTAGACTAGCCAGGGCTACCTAGTAAGAGCTTGTTAAAACGACAACAACCCCTAACCATCATGTGAAGATTAGCAGAGACCGAAAACTTGACCTTGGGACTCAGAACTTCATGTGGTCAGAACTGGGGACTCTACCCCAGTGACTCATAAAGGTTGTCCAGCTCAGCCAGGGCTCTCCACTGCTCAGAAGAATGACTGTGAGAATGGGAATCAGTCTCTCCAGTAAGGAAGATCCTTACCCAAGAGACACACAGCACCTGGATTGAAGGTCACAGAGCTGGCCACCCCCAGGATGATACCCCAAGGCTTTGGCCTGCCCTCTCTCTGAATGAGAGATGGGGACCAAGAGGAAGAGGGGATAGTCTCATCCCTCCAGTTATCAAGGGACCCCCATGAGCTGAGATGGCAATAGAAGCCCCTACCCCAAGGGTCCCACAGTCCACAGCTACTCTCTACTCTTCCCCAGTCCATGACAGAGTGGGGCATGACAGCTCAGGTACTCTGAGTACCCGGGAGAAAGCAAGCAGACTGATCTGGCCCACTGAGGTTGCTCCTTGTTCACCCCCAGTGTGAGGAAAGATTCTCCTGGACTTGACAGAACCTGCTGAGGTGATAGTCTCATTTGACTTCCTCCAAATGTTCACTGGCACTCACTCACTAGGGCTTGGGCAGGTCCACAAAACCACAGTTCTTGGAAATTCAGAAGTGGGTACCTCCCCAGAGGAAGTCTGGCAGCTGAAATAGCCCTCACCCCCAACACCTCCTTACTGGTTACAGACCTGCCAGGACAGACTTGGGATCCTGGTGTCCTCAAGGCTGGTGTGGGGTCTTGCCTTCCCCAGGGAAAGGTTGTCTGGCAGGAATGTCTGTCTCTGTGACCCGCCATTTCCTCCTCTAGAAGGCTTGCAGCCCCGGCTAGAGGCACACATCTCTAATTCCAGCTACTTTGGAGGCTGAAGCAGAGGGATCAAAAGGTGAAGGTTGGGCTTGCTTCGGCGGCACATAGACTTAAAATTGGAACACAATCATATGCAAATACGTGAAGTGCTTCATATTTTTGCTGAAATCAACTAGACCTTTGTATCTGACTTTTAAAAACCCTAAAAAGTCAAAAAACAAAACAAAACAAAACAGGTTAAAGCCAGTGTAGGCTACAGAAGGAAATCAAGGCTAGCCTAAGCAAGTTTGAAGATCCTGTCTTGAAAATAAAAGCTGCAAAGGATGGATGTGCAGTTCAATGGCAGAGAGCTCACTTAGGTCAAGGGAGCCCCCACAAAAGTTAAAGAGGGCTGGGGCCTGAGAGACTCAGCCAGCAAAGGCATCTGAAACTTGAATTTGATTCCTGTGACCCACGTGGTGGAAGGAAAACCAGTCCCTAAAATGCACACATAATAAATGATAATATATAATCACATTAATTTTACATTAATATATTAATATATCTAATATAACATATTTATATAAAATGTATATTATATAATAAAGGTAATTTTTTTCACGAAAGGAAGGGGATGTGGCTTGGAAAGTACTGTGTTCACCTGGCACGCATGAGGCCCTACGTTAAATGTCCACAGCTATATAAACTGGGTGTGCAAACCTGTAATCTCTGCACTCAGGATGTGGAGGCCGGAGACTCAGGATCCTCGGCTACAAAGAAAATCCCAGGCCATCTTGGGATGCCCGAGAAGTTATCGCAGCAACAACAAACGAATCCAAGAAAAAGAAAGAAATGGGGATGTGGGGGAGGGTGTGCCCTGTGTGCTGAGGTTGCCAGGAGACCACAGGCTCAGGACTCACCATTAGTGCTGGGTGCCACTGTTACTAGGTTGGACTGATGCAGGACCCAGCTAGCCACAGTGGCTGGAATGGGGCACTGTGTGAGACACAGAGAGAGGCTCTTTTGATTCTGAACCAGACCTCGAAGCCCCAGGGAGAACAGCCTGTTCCACACCCCTGTTCCATTCTCTCTTGGGCACTGCTGGGCCTTCGAAGAAGCCCAAGAGCCCAAGGGGTCCAGAGCTCTTTGAGGGCCTGACTCATCTCTGGAGGCGTCCCCTCCCAACCCCTCAGGGCTGCCTTTCCCCGGGTTTAGCAAGGACAGCTCTGCAGCGGCACGGGATCATGGAGCACCCCCTGCTTTGCTGGGTGGGGAACATTCAGTCCTAGCCAGTCCTGGAGGGCGGAGCTTCAGATTGCTCAGCCAAGCAGCCCATTAAAGGAGAGCTGCAGTCTTGACCTTGCTTTGATGGAACCCTTGCTGCCTCTCTACCAGCCCTCGGAACCCGGAACCCGGAACCCGGAACCCGGGGCTTGGGTTTCTGGTTTCGGACCTTGCCATACAGAGCCCACAGTCAGTGTGAGCTTTATTTCCAGTCAACGTTTATTCCCACCAAGCATGTGCTGCAGACCTACTCCTTACGTCTCCCCAGCCTCACCAGATTTTCATAAATTATTTGTTATTATTATTATATTTAGTTAGTTAGTTGGTTTTTCAAGGTAGAGTGTAACAGTCCTGGCTGGTCCTGGAACTTGCTCTGTAAAGCAGGCTGGCCTCCAACTAAGAGATCCACCCACCTGCTTCTGCCTCCGGAGTGCTGGGATTAAAGGCGTGTCCCACTACTACCCGACTGTTGTTGCTGTTGTTATTATTATTATTACTATCACTACTAGTATTATTGCTACTTTTTTTTTTTTTTTTTTGAGACAAGGTCTCAGTCTACAGCCTTAGCTTAACTGTAGCTGCTGGCAGACCATGCTGGCCTCAGACTCACAGAGGCCAGAGGTGTTGCATTGGGTTACAGGTGGTTGGAGCTACCCAGTGTGGGTGCAGGGACTTGAACTCAGGTCCTCTGGAGTAGCAATTCATGCTCTTTACCACTGACCCATCTCTCCAGTCCCGTTTTGTTTTGTTTTGTTGTTGAAAAGTCTGTGTCTTGTAGCTCAAAGTGCTCCCAAATTCCCTATGTGGCTGAGGATGACTCTGAACTCATGGTTCTTTGCCTTGTCCTGAGTGCTGGGCTAACCTGCGAGAGCCCCCTCCTCGCGCTTTTATGCGGTGCTGGGCTCATGATAGGCAAGCACTATACCATATGAGCTACAGCTACCTACATAGACCAGATTAGCCTCCAATTAGTACCCCCCTCCTGCCCCTCCCCCATTACGATTCTCTCTTTGCATTTGACAGCTGGGCAAACTGAGGTTCTGAGTACCACTTGCCTCAAGATTCAAGCCAAGAAGTGGAAAAACAGAATTCGACCCAGTGAAGAAGTTAGCTTCTACCTCTTTACTGCAGCCTCAGCTGCACACCCTGGGGTCTGGGTTCTACCTAGGGTTCATCCCAGGCTCCTTCCAGAGCCAAGGGTGAAGCCACCAGAGCCTTGTTAAATGCTAGTGTGCACAAGCACACACGTGCAGAAACAGCTCAGAGACAGACAGACAAACAGACAGACAGACAGACAGACAGAGGGAAGGAAAGAAAGAATGAGTACAGCCCACACCTCAGGGCTAGAGTCTACCACATCACCCTTCCTCACTATAGACTCTGGACTCATTCAGGGGGTAAAGCTCAAGGGTCACGGGTGGCCAAACAGGGGGTACAGGAGCCAGGCAGAGAGGCCACAGTTGGGAGAAGAAGCCCACAGTTTATACCTTTTACTCAAACTCCTTAGGGACAGCACAGATGCACAGGGCAGCCTGTTTCCCAAGTCAGAATCCACCCACCCGCTCATCCACCACCCAAGAGGACAGGGCCAGCCAGGAGGCCCAGAATGTCTTTAGAGGGGTGCTTCCAGAAGGACAGGCCAGGGCACAAGCATCTGGCTTGGAGAAAATTTTCCATTCCCCAGATATCACTGCCCTCCCTCCTGCGGGCCTCTGGGAACTCTGCAGGGCTGTAACCTTTTCTGGGTTTGCCTCTGCCGGGAAGCCCCTCTGACGCCCGGAATGCCCGCTGTGGCCTGACTTGAACTGGGCTGCATCCTGTAGCTAGTGCTCGGACCTCCAGGACTTGCCACTCCATCACTCAACATTTTGTAGATTTTCCAGTTACAGATCCTGACACTGTGTCTGTCCGTCTGTCGTTGATGAGGCCTTGGAATTCAGGGCCCTCAGCATGCTCTGCATGTGCTCTGCCAGCAGCTAGATTCCCAGTCTTTTGTTTCATTTGTTTGAGACAGTGTCTCACTTGTGTTGCACTGACTGACCAAAAACTTGTTTAGACCAGACAGGCCTCAAGTTCCTTTGCCTCCCAAGCTGATATTTTTTGTTGTTTTGGTTTTTTGGAGACAGGGTTTCTCTTCATACCCCGGCTGTCCTGGAACTCACTCTGTAGACCAGGCTGTCCTCAAACTCAGAGATCTGCCTGCCTCTGCTTCTCAAGTGCTGGGATTAAAGGTATGTGCCAACCATTACCTGGCTCCATGCTGGAATTTTAAAGATGTCTGCCACCACCACTAGACTTTCATTTTTGTAAAAAAAAAAAAAAAAAAAAAAAAATTCAAACAGATTCTCCTAAATTGCCTAGGCTGGCCCTGGACTCAGAATCCTGCCTTCTCCTCTGAAGTCACCAAAATCATAGACATAGACAGGCCATTATGATCCAGCTGAAGTAATATCAAACGGATTCTACTTCCTATACATAGCAGCGTCTCGAGATAATCAGCCACTAGAGACTTGCAATCCCAACACTCTGGATTCTGAGGCAGGAGGATCATGAGCTTGAAGTCACTTTGGGGCTATATAACATGACCATGTCTCAAAAAACCAAGGGCTGTGGATGTAGCTCAGTGGTAGAGCATTTGCCTAGCACACTTAAGAATCTGTATTCAATCCCAGCACATTTCTGCAACTTTTTAAACAATAATAAGTCCTCATACGCAGGGTCCCTGGAACCTGTACCTGTCACATTCTGTGGCAAAAAGAAGTTAGCAGGGAGCTGGAAAGATGCTGAGAGAGGGGCTGGAGCTGAGCACCATACTGCTGTTATGGAAGACTCTTGCAGAGGACTCTAAATCTGTTCCTAGGACCTAGCTGGGGCAGCTTCACAACTGAATGCAACTCCAGCTCTAGGGATCTGGCGCCCCCTTCCGTCCTCTGTAGGTATGCACACACAGACACACACACACCTAAAAATTAAATATACATTAAAAAAGACTTAGCAGATGGATTAAAGGTCTTGATGTTAGCTGATGATCAAAGACCAGGAAAAAGAAAGGCTGTGTCTGCTCCCCACTTCTGCCTCTTAACACTCTCTTTCATAGTGTCTGTAGTCTCCACAGCAGCACTAGCCAATAGCTTCTCCTAGGCTGTGAGCTACCAAACCTATCCTACCATGACCACCCGGAGACAGCGAATGACTATACTGTTCCTAACATACAGCTCTTGAATGTGCCTATATATATATGTATATATATATTCGTATACACATATATATATATACATATATATATGTGGTTGATTCCATCACACCTCAGAGCCTCCAGCCTGGGTCAGACAACTCCAGTAATCTGTGGGAAGCCAGGCAAGGCTCCTCTCTCACCCTGTCCTGACCCTGCTGCACAGTCTGGGTGGCATTGAGCTAGTGAAGGCACCTGGAACTCAGGTCTGAGAAGATGGCGACCGAGGCTCCCTAGAGCTCACTGGCTTGCCAGCCTAGCCAACTGGACTCCAGGCTCAGTGAAAAACCTTGCTTTAAAAGGTAAATTGCAGAGTTAGGAAGCCAGCTCAGTGGGCAAGTGCTTGCTAACATGGCCATTCCCTGAGTTCAAATCTCAGAGCCCACATAAGAACTGGGTACAGCATGCACAAGCCTGAAATCCCAGCATGCTTATGGGGAGCGGGGGCTAGGTGAGTGGTTCTCAACCCTTCTAATGCTGTGACCCTGTAATACAGGTCCTCATGTTGCAGTGACCCCTCAACTGTAAAATTATTTTAGTTGCTACTTTATATCTGTAATTTTGCTACTATTGTGAGTTGTTATGTAAATATTTTTAAAGATAGAGGGTTGTTGAAAGGGTCAAAACCCACAGGTTAAGAACCTCTGTGAGTCTAGCCTGAGGGGGTGGGGAGTAGTCTGTGGTTTACAACCATGATTGACAAGAAAGACAATACCTCAAACCAAATGGAAGGGTAGGACCAGCACCCAGGGCTCCCTCTGACCCTCTCCCTAAGATGTGGCCTGAGTGTCTGTCCTCACTCATACACAGACACAGAACTTTAAGATTCTCTTCCACTACATAGCAAGCTTGGGGCAGTCTAGGCTTCATGAGTCTCTGTCTCGAAATAAAAAAGGACACTACAGCTGAGGGAGAGGAGAGCCAGCTGGAGGGAGAGGCCTTGGGGAACATTCCAGAAGCAGGCAGCTTTATCTTGGATTCCACGCACCTGCTTCTCTACTGGAGGCCAAGCCTGGGTGTGCCCCTGTCCCCAGACACTTAGTCTCAAGCTCAGTGGCCCCTGTAGCCCAAGAGCAAAGTCCTGTGTGCTGTGTGTGCTCTTGTTTGAGGCCCCATGTCCACATGTTTGCTTTCCACAGTGTAGCCTGTTCCTGGTCTGGGTTATAGTCCCACTTCCTCAGCCTGTTTCAGCCGGCTGTCCTTCCTCTCTGCTCTGTGGACTGGGATGTTCCTCATGCTGTTCCCAGGCAGAAAGCCACCCTATGGCTAAAGCCACCTTGCAAGTCTGGGGAAGGCAGTCCTCTTTTACCCTAGTCTATATTGTTACTGCAGGCAGTCTCAAACCTTCATGGCTCCCCATCACCTAAGGCAGTGGTTTCCAAGTGTCCACTTTCATCAAGACCTGTATTTAAGAAGTAGATGGAGGCTAAGCAGGAGTAAGGTTCAGAGCTGGCCCTGACCCCCTTCCTGCCAACCCCATTAGCGTTCAGGGTGCTCTTGTGGCCTGGGACTTGAACCTGGAGTCTTGGGATTTTGTTCTGATTTAATTCATTGTATTTCGTTATCTTGTGGGTATGGATGTCTTGTTGGCCCAAGCATGTCTGTGTACCATGTATGTGACTGGTGTCTAAGAGGTCAGGAAAGGTCCTCAGATTCCCTGGAACTGGAATCACAGATCATCGTGAGCCACCATGTGGGTGCTGGGAATTGAGCCTGAGACCCAAGGTCTTGTGTCTACTAAGAACTGCTCTCCTTCAGCCCTGCCATACCACATTGCTGCCCTGTCAACCTGGAGCACAGCCCTGAGAGCCAGCCAGGCAGGACAAGAAAGATCCGATTATCCCACATCCGGCTCCCCTCTCCACAAAATGTGGAATGTGCTTGGAGCATAAGGAATGTGCTGGGTCTCAGGGCTAAGAGTTCACATGTAGGAAGCCTGCAGTGAGGAAGCTGCACTGCTCAGCCCAGGAAGGTCTCCCACGGTATAGATGCACCCACAAATGTTTGCTTGAGCCTTTGCTTGTCAATGGACCACAGGTCACTTGACAACACATGTCAAGTGCCACCATTGCCAGTGCTGGAAAGAGGAAGAGAAGTTCAGGGTCATTCTCCCTGCTGTCAAGTTGGAGGCTAGCCTGGGCTACAAGTGATCCTGTCTCAAAAAGTATGTAAATAAGGAACATAAAGTATGGTTGGAGCTTAGGAAAGAAGTCAGCCCAGATGGCCTCCTTCCTCCAAATGCTTGGCTGCTTTGGTTAGGCAGAGGTCAGACCCACAGTGATAAAAAGGGTTTTAGGCCTGGGGGTGGGGGACTCCCGGGTCCTGTTATCTGGAAAGTTGGGGTATGTCTCCTTCTAATCCATCCTGAGTGCAGAGCCTAAGCAGGCTGGCAGTTGCTGGGTAGTGGGCGGGAGGTGGACCATTGCCAGAAGCAGAAACCAGATTGTCTGCTGGGCAGGGCGCCACAGCTGGACTGTAACTGGATTCTCCTGGGTTTCCCCAGGGCAGGACCCTCAGGTCTGGAATGTAGCCGGGGCCCAGGGAAGACTAACAAATGGTGAAGACTTTGAAATCTCACCTCCGGGCCCCTCTCAGTGTTGAACAAACAGCCCTTCCCCCACCTCTGTGGGGGAACAGCCCCACCCTAAGCTGTCACTGAAGTTTGTCTGTCTGGAGTTACTGCTGCCACTCCACTGCCCCCATCCTGGGAGGAGGGACGCAAAAGACTCAGGTCCCCTCTCCCTGCTTAAAAGGTTTCTGACCTGAGTGAGATTCTAACAGCGGCCCACCAGGCAGGCTCAGACAGAGTGGAGAAGTGGCGCGCACCCCCATCCTCCCCATGGCCAAGACTGTTTCATGAGGCTAAGGAGGTTGGGAAAGGGTACCACTGTAGAATTCTATTCTCAAACTCCAGAACAGGATGGGGCTGTGGAGGTTTGTTTGCATTTCTATAAAAGCCCTCTTTGTCTAAGGCTGTCCAGCAGCTCACAAGCAGGCAAGCTGGAGGGAGGAGGCGGTGGCCCCAGACTAGCCTGCCACACTCCCACACCTGACACATTGGGTGGAAACAAGCTGGGGCCATGGCCTTTCAGCAGCTTCTCTTATAGAGAGGTTCCAGCTGAAGAGCTTTCTCCAGAGACCGAGTAGAGGCATGGAACCCCCTTCCTGTGGCCATCTTCACAACAGTATACACAGTGACCCCACGGGTCACAAAGGAACAACCTGAACATGGTGGGTGCCACACAGGTGCACACAGGAGGTCTGCTCCAGCTCCAAGGTCGGGGAATTGAGCCCCTATAGTGTCCTTTGAAAACAGTTCCTGCCACTTTCCAGGGGAGCTCTTTCTTCATTCCCGCACCCGTCTTGGGGTCCCAATCTCTTTGCAACTCTTGTTTTCTGAACTCAGTCTATAGCATTCTGTTTTCTCCTGCCTGCTCCCCCAGACCTTACCTCATTTCAGTCTCTTCATCCTCTGCCCCATCCCAGCATACAAGACCCGACCCCTGACACCCCCCACACACACACACACACAGTGCAGGTTCCAGGACAAGGCCATCAGTTGCTCTCTGTCTCTCTTAGCCCTTCCTGGGTTCCCAATCCTGAGGGGTTTTCTTCCACAGCCCACACTTTGTGGCTTGCCTCTCTTCAACTCCATCTGAATGAACACTAGTCCACAGACATGGCTGGGGAGTCATGTGCCCATGAGAGGAGGTTCAGGCCAATGGCACTGATGGATGGGGCCTGGCTTGCTGCATCAGCCCAGGAAGACACAGTGTGTCACAGGCACTGAGCTGAGTGGGGTGGGGCAGAATCTTCTAGTCTCTTTAATCCCTCCAGGCCACGTCACCAACCAGACCCATACAGCCTCTGCCTCAGGCAAGAACAGCACTCTGGATGGTCCCTAAATCACTGTTCCCCCACCAACCAGGCCTCAAGGACTCTGCTCATTGCTAGACAGAATGGAACATGATATGTGTGTGTGTGTGTGTGTGTGTGTGTGTGTGTGTGTGTGTGTGTGTGAATGACGACCCCTCCCTCACATGTGGACTTCCCTCTCTTGAAGACCCTCCTACCTTCCTAGGAAGAATTTCCCCAGCTTTCCACAGACCATTAACTCAGGGCCCTGACTTGTTTGGTTAATGAATAATTAGGCTGGACAGGGTCTGACCTCGGGTTGACCTTGGATTCTCTGCTTCCCTGCAGCCTCCTTTCCTGATGGAGTAAGTGACCATTTCGGGGGAAGCCTTCTTCTCTGTTAGTGGACTCTGAGCTCTGGGAATGTGCCAGACAGACAGAAGCCCTGGATTCTATTAGAAGCCAGGCTGCAGGACACGCAGAGGCAGGCTGGACCCCAGGAGCTCTACTGGGAGCTCGTATTGGGCTTCCAGCAAGTCCTGCTACCGATGCTGAGCCCAGGTAACTCCTGACCCGAGTAAACCCACACTGGGCCTCAGTTTCCAACGCTCATAGGCAAGTGGCTTGAAATACGATCACGATTCATTCTATGGTGTGGTATATGTGGGCAAGCATGTAGCAGTTAGAGCACCTCCTAACCTCTTTGCCTTGTGAAATTGGGCTGGGTCAATGACCTGTGTGTCTGGTAGTACTGAGGAGGACAGATGTCCTGACCCATGGTCCTGACTCCTCTGGTGCTGGGCTCTGTCCCTCTAGGCGTCTGGCCCATTCATCACCCTTTTAGCCCTCACTGGCTCAGCATGAAGAGGCAGAGTGAACAGGGCCCTTCTTTCCCTCCAGCAGGGAGTGCTGGACTGTGCTCACCCTTCTTGCTGAGACAGAGGAACAGCTTCGTGAACATTGAATGGGAGGACAGGAGCAGCCTGGGAGGACAACAAGCCCTTAACCTGCTCAACCACGGCAGGAGTTTGAAATGAACCCAGAGAAAATGGAGAGAAAGGGCTGGAAGCTGAGCAAGGGCACAGGGGTGGGGGTGGGGTCCTGAAGTCCAGAAAGATGGCATGAGTGGACCAGAGCCCAAACCCTGGGTGCCCATGGGCATCACCCAACAGGAGGTGATGGGGTCTGGATGTCTGAGAGGTGTGAAAAAGTTCAGTAGATTCAAGAGGCACTGGCAATTGATGGTCACTCTGGCCAGAAACATGTGATGCAGTGGGTTTGTGTTGGTTTCTTAATTAATTAAATTATTTATTCAGTGTCTAGGTGAGGGAGCCTGTGGGGTATGCTCCTGTTTGTGAGTGTGTGTACATATTCACATGGATATTCACGCAGTCAGTAGAGGTCAGAGGTCAAGGTCAGGTGTCTTCTTCAATCATTCTTCATGGCAGGCTCTTTCACCAAACCCAGCCAGCTAGGCGTTGGCCGGTCACTGAGATCCCCGTCTCCACCACTTCAGCAGGCTCACTGCCAAGCCAGCTTCCTCTCAAACCCAGGGCGCCACACTTGCGCAGCAGATGTAACCAAGTCCCCAGTTCCTGTGCAGTGATTTTACTGCTGCTGCTTTTAAATCCTCCTCTTTAAAGTTATATGTATTTACTGTATGCAAGGTGTGAGTGTGTGTATGTGTGTGTGCATGTATGTGAGTGTGTCTGAGTATGTATTGAGTGTATGTGAGTGTGTATGTGTATGTGGTGTATGTATGTGTGTGTATATATATATATATGTGTGTGTATATATATATGTGTGTGTGTGTATATATATGTGTATGTGTGTGTATGTATGTGTGTATGTATATGTGTATGTGTGTATGTGGTGTATGTATGTGTGTGCATGCGCGTTCTACAACATGCATGTGGAACTGAGACAACTTGCCTGAGATGGTTCTTTCCTTTTATTGTGTGGTCCTGCGGATCGAACTCGGGTTTGGCAGCTGAGTCACCTAGTAGGGCTTGATGCAGTTGCTTGTGTTGTTGTTGTTTTTTGAGACAGGGTTTCTCTGTGTGGCCCTGGCTGTCCTGGAACTCTCTCTGTAAACCAGGCTGGCCTCGAACTCAGAGAGATCCACTTGCCTTTTCTTCCCAAGTGCTGAGATTAAAGGCTTGTGCCACCATGCCTAGTCAATGCAATTGTTTTTAAAAGGCCAAAGAACCATTAGAGGGTGCCTGGTGCTCACATGGGGCTGGGAATGGCACCTTCCCACCAACTGGACCTCAGAACGGATGCTCTTTAGACCCTGGGCAGAGTGACTTCTAAGATGTTCAGTAACTAGTCCTAAGTGAGTGTTCCAGAGCTGCCTGATAAATCAGAAAACAAGACTGGAAAGGATGAATTGGTTCCCAGGGAACTGCTTTCCAGAACAATGCAGCAGGTTTACACAGACACAAAAATACCCAAAATTTGCAGCCTCTGCCATCTAATGAAAAAATCTGACAGTCATAACTGAATGTGCTATCATGCCAGCACTCAGGAGACACGGGCAGAAGGGGCCTGACTCTGAGGCCAACCTGCAGTGCATAACAGGATAAATAATAATAATAATAGTGGCAGAGATGTAGCTCAGTGGTGGACCACAAGACCACGGCTCAGTCTCAGCATGGGGCATAAACAGAAATGCAATGTAGGAGTAAAAAAAAAATGTCCTAGAAAGAGAAGAATAAGCTGGGTACGATGCTGAAGGATTTTTGTCCAGGCTGAGGATGGAGAAAGATGGTAATTCAAGACCATCCTTTTTCCCCTTATAAAAGGCATCTTCTAGGAGTCAGTTCTCTTTCCATCATGGATACTGGGGTTCAAGCCCAGGTGGTCAGTCTTGGTGGCAAGCACCCCTACCCATTCTGCCATCTCCTTCAAGCCCTAAATTCAGGTTTTAGAGCTGACAGTGTTTGAGATGACAAGTATATAGGTTATGGTTAGTGGCACAGAATGACATATAAAATTATCCAAAATGAAGTAAGAGGAAAAATTATCAGGAGGATGAGGAAGACTGGATGCAGAGAGGAAGCATGACGGAGCAGCAAGGTGAGCGCAGGCACACAACATGATATTACTGGAGGAGGAGAGTATCAGTTAGGGAGAGATAATCACAGACTCCCTCCCCCCCACACACACATAATGAAACCCACCTCCCAGAGCTTAACCAACCCCAAGTGCAGACAGTGATTGTCTGGATGTAGAGGGTGAGGGAGAGATGGAAGCAGGAGAAGGTGATGGAGACCTTGGCTGGACTATCTTCCCTAGGGAGGCCAGAATGGAGAAGCAGCAGCTTGGATGAGTTCAGGCTAGGAAGTGTGACCTGAAATGTTAGGTGGGGAGGCCTCAGGGTGGCACACATGATGAATCTTGCCGTTTAGAGGATGGCAGGACCGAACCAAAAGTGCAGGAAGTCACAGGCACTGTGGACACTGTTGGGTGGCGGTGGGGGACTGAGGGCTAAGAGGTACAGTGTGTCAGTTACTTTTCCATTGCTGTGATAAAGCACTATGACCAAGGCCACTAATGGAAGGAAGGGTTTATTTGGGCTTACAGTTCCAGGGGGATAAGGTCCATCAGGTCAGGACAGCATGGCAGCAGGCAGCAGGCATAGAAGCCTGAGCAGAAGTTGAAGGCTCACATCTTGGACCACAAACATGAAGCAGAGAGAGCAAGGCATTAAGCTTTCAAAGCCTGCACCCAGTGACATACTTCCCACAGCCAGGCCACAGCTCCTAGGCATCCCCACAGTTGCCAACTGGGGATCAGGCATTCACGTTCAAGTGCGTGAGTTTATGGGAGGACATTTTCATTTAAACCTCCATATATATATATATATATATATATATATCAGGAGCAGAAAGAGCCACCTGAGTGATGTGTTAGCATTCCACAGCTGTGAGCAAAACATCTGTAGGGATAACTAAATGCAAGGATTATTTTTTCCTATTCCTGGATGAGTCTATCATTAAGGGAGATAGATAGATGGATGGATAGATAGATAGATAGATAGTTAGAGAGAGATAGAGAGATAGGCAGACAGACAGACAGACAGACAGACAGACAGACAGACAAACAGACAGATAGATAGATAGGGCGGGTATATGCTTACTCCAAGAATTTTTCTTTCTCCCCGCTTTATTCTATCTGGGGCCCCAGGTGTAGGATCACCCATGTTCAGAGAAGATGTGCCACCTTAATTAATATTCTTTGAGAAGGCCATCACTGACATACCCAGAGATATGCTTTTCTAATATCATCACTCAAGTGACAATTAAAATAAACATCCCAAGTTTACTCCTATCAACCTGACACTGAAACACTCTGCTTTAAACCACAATTATCCATCCTCATGTCCATCCTGTAAGCCAAATGCTCAACAGTCTCAGTCTACCTCCAACAACCCCACAGCCTCCCTCAACAGTCCTCAGATGGTTCAAAGCTAGAGTTCAAATTCCTGTCTGAGAGTCAAGGCAAAGTGCTATTTATAAGCCCCTTTAAAATAAGGAATCAGCTGGAGAGATGGCTCAGTGGTTAAGTGCACTGACTGTTCTTCCAGAAGACCTGAGTCCGATTTCCAGCATCCATGTGGCAGTTAACAACTGTCTGTAATTCCAAGATCTGACACCCTTACACAGTTATATATGCAAGCAAAACACCAATGCACATAAAATAAATAAATTAATTAAAAAATCTGAGACAAGATCCCAATATATAGCCCCATCTATTCTGGAACTCACTATGGAGACCAGGCTAGCCTCAAACTCCCAGAGATCTGCCTGTCTGTGCCTCAGTGTGGGCTGTTGTGCATGGTCAATTAATCTTGGAGACAGGGTCTTAACAGGTATCTCACTCAGGCTGGGCTGGAATTTGTGCTCCTGTGTATCCACCTACCTAGTATGGGACTTCAGGAATGCACCACACTCGACCTTTCTTGATAAAATGGGTAAGAGTCATGTGGTCAGGTTCAGGAATCTAGGTAACTCCATATGCTCTTCCTATGACAAAGAAAATGTAAAATGACAAGGATTATTTTGGCAAGAGGCTTCAGATGCCTCAGACACCACGTGTGGACAGCCTGTTGGAGCAAAGTCACCACATCACAGCAGGCAGGAAGCAGAGGGAGTGGCTGGTACTCAGGTGGTTCTTCCTTCCATCTCTCCCATCCTGGCCTGGAGTTCACTGGATGTTGTCACTGATGGTAGCGAAGACCTTCCTTCCTTTCTCCCCAACTCTCCCCATGGGTGTGAAATGACAATTCTAGGGGCCGCTCAATCCACTCAAATTAATGATCAAGACTAACTATCAATGGGGCCTTTAATCTCAACACTCAGGAGGCAGAGGAAGGCAGATCTCTGTGAGTTTGAGACCAGCCTGGACTACATAGTTAATTCAAGGTCAACCAGGACTATGTAGCGATACTCTGTCCAAAAGAAAAAAAAAATAGACTATCAGTTTGAGGGATGGCTCAGAGCTTAAAAGCACTGACTGTGCTTCCAGAGGTTCTGAGCTTAATTTCCAGAACCACATGGTAGTTCACAACCATCTATAAGGAATCTTCTGGCAAGCAGGCATACATGAAGAGCACTTATACATAAAATACATAAATACTTTAAAAAAAATGACTATCACAAGTGGCCTCACGAGAAATATACCAAGACAATAGGCTGCCATGGAGTCCAGTGAGTTGATTTGGGTTCTTTCCCATGAGCAACTAGGGCGAGTCTGCCCCAGGCAGTGTACAGAGAACAGTCGGCCAGAGAAATGCAGGGAAGTGGAGGTAGGGGTGAGGTGGTAGGCTCAGGAGGGGATGGAAGGGTGTGGGAGGAGGGGATTGGAATATAGAGAAGTCTGGAGGAAGGTAGCAAGCTTCTATCCTTCTGATGGACAGGACGAGGGAAGACAGAGAAGCCAGGAAATCTACCTGTCATCCTCAGAGACAAGACAAGCAAGTCACAGCCATGGAGAAGCATGGTTCAGGGTGAGGTGGAGGTCCCCGGAGGACTACGTGGAGGGAAACTAGCAGGCTGGCCAGGGGATCCTCATGGTGACTAGGGCTCTGAGTGGGGACAGAGGATGCTGAGTGATTCCACGGTCTTCAGAGGATTAAGAACTGTGGCCCATCCTTGCTAGGGCGATGGATAGGAGAGAGACTGCAGGGGTAGAGTAGGCTGGGATGAGTGGCCTGGAAATATCAATACAGCAATAGACATGGAGAGAAGATAGGAAGAAATGGAAGACAGAGAGAGAGGACCAAGTCTGCGTGCGGTGCCCTGCACCATCACAGTCACTCAGGTGGACACGTGGACCTGGAGTCTCTGGAGGCTGTCCTAGCTGCCTAGCTAGGGTTGTAAGCAGGAGAAGGTCTTAGAAGCCAGGCGCAGGTGCAGGAGGCACATGGTGGACACAGTGGCAGCCGCTGGCCCCTGGAAGCTTCTGCTGGCAAGGGCTCTGGAAAACCTCAGCCTGCTCTTCCAAGCCACCTGCTGTCTGCTGACACTGCCAAACCTGGATGCCTGGGGGAGCAGGCAGGAGAAACCATTTCCATGCACCCCAGCTGCATGGGTGAGGGGCAGCTGGCCGCACCGATGGCTCCTGCTTTTCTCTTCTGTATCCTCTGCCGAGCAGTGGGTAGCAAGCTCCGCTGTGTCCTCTCTCCTGTGGCAAATGCTGCAGAAGCTAGGAGAATGCCTTCCTCTACATGAGTGTGCTGTGCTCCCATGGAAGTGCTGTGCTCCCCAGGAGTGTACTATAACCCGCTTGAGTGTGTTATGCTCCCCCAAAGTGTGCTGCACTCCCCAAAAGTGTTCTGTGCTCCCCATGAGTGCCCTGTGCTCCCCATGAGTGTTCTGTGCTCCCCATGAGTGTTCTGTGATCCCCACGAGTGTGCTGTGCTCCCCACGAGTGTGCTGTGCTCCCCATGAGTGTGCTGTGCTCCCCATGAGTGTGCTGTGCTCCCCATGAGTGTGCTGTGATCCCCATGAGTGTGCCGTGTTCCCCATAAGTGTGCTGTGCTCCCCATAAGTGTGCTGTGCTCCCCATGAGTGTGCCGTGATCCCCATGAGTGTGCTGTGATCCCCATGAGTGTACAGTCACACACAACACTCAGAATATTCTAAAAGCACATGGAAGCAAACACAGATACATCCAAAAAAGACCTGTGCACTTGGAGGAGCTGTGTGTGTGCACGTGTATGCAGAACTGCCCATGAACATATGTGATGCACTTGGAGGGGCTGTGTGTGTGCACGTGTATGCAGAACTGCCCATGAACATATGTGATGCACTTGGAGGAGCTGTGTGTGTGCACGTGTATGCAGAACTGCCCATGAACATATGTGATGCACTTGGAGGAGCTGTGTGTGTGCACGTGTATGCAGAACTACCCACGAACATATGTGATGCACTTGGAGGGGCTGTGTGTGTGCACGTGTATGCAGAACTACCCATGAACATATGTGATGCACTTGGAGGAGCTGTGTGTGTGCACGTGTATGCAGAACTACCCACGAACATATGTGAAACCATGAAAGTTTCACAGAGATGATGAAGCCACACATGGAAGCACATTAAATACATAAGCATATGCATTGTTCTATACTCACTCATCTCTGTGCATCCCATAATGAAGTTTATCCTACATGTAGGAATGTTCACCGGCACATAAATACAGCCTGAAAGCCATGTGCCAGCAGATACACACAGGCACATGCAACACACACACAGGTGCCCATGGCCATAAATATACACAGGTGTGCCAGCCCACACTCAGCAGTGCACACATGGAAGGGCGTGCACATGTACACACGTACCTGTAGACTTTCATCAGGTACCACCATGCTGCAAACACAGGCAGCATGTTATACCTACATATTATACCTGTTATACCTACAGACATGTATGTGTCCTTGCAAATGTCTAGAGATACACTCAGGTGCACATGATCCCACTCCTCAGCATGCTCCCCAAGAGCACAGGCCCTGGCTTCTGAGTCACAGAGATACAGATTCTCAGCACAGACATTCACTATGTGAATACTGAGAACTCTAATTCCCACAGAAGGTTGCCCCAGGCATTCATCTGTGGGACTCTACAACATCCCAGCTGGTAACTAAGCCACCACCTGTCCTAAGTCAGGGAGCATCCTGCACCCCCCCATCTTTCTGTCTCTCCTGCCCGCCACTCGTTTCTTCACACTCTCCAGGTTTCCAGATTTCAGAGGGGAGGAGGAACAGCAGCCCCCTTTACCCCATCCATCTAACTGTCTCCCTTGTCTCCCTTGGCGCCATGCCAGGGCTGCTCTTGTCTCAAACGAGATCAGATCCTGAGGACCAACTGGTGCCCACTGTGGGAAAGGCCAGGAAAACTGGGAGAGGCGAACCATTTGTCCTTTGACTGACTGACAGGTGGGCTTCTGTTTTTGTTAATAGAGGTGTTTTTTTTTTAAGACTCAATTATTTTATCTTCATTATTGTGTCTGTGTGTATGTGCATAAGAGTGCAGGTGCCCATGGAGGACAGAAGAACATCAGGTCCCCAAGAATCAGAAACAGGCAGTCATGTTGCACTTGCCATGGGTGCTAGGAACAGGACTCAGGTCTGTGGATGAGCACATGCCCTTAAGTATTAAACAATTCTCCTCTCCAGTCCATGGGGTTTTTTGTTTGTTTCTTTGCTCATTTGTCTGTTTTGCTTTGTTCCAAAGCTCACGGACAATTTTACTGCAGTTTAAAAGAAAAACCCCTTAGTGTGCTTAGTGGCACACACCTTTAATTCCAACACCTGGGAGGCAGAGGCAGGTGGATCTCTGTGAGCTCCAGGCTAGCTTTATCTACTAGTGAATTTCAGGCCAGCTGGGTTACATAGTGAGACCCTGCCTCAAAATAAATAAATAAAAATAAATAAAAATCCAAAGAAGTAAAGCAAGCCAGCCCACTGCAGGGCAGTAAGCAACCAATCTCAGCAGCAGCTGTCCAGAGGAGGTCGATGGAGAGAGGAAAATCCATGCCCTTTGAGTCTGCATGGAGGTCAGCCATGTCACAGACAAGCAGTCACATAGTGGGGATGGGAGCTTTAAAGAAAGAGTGAAACTCAAAGGACCAGGCAAACAGTTGCACTGAGGCTCGAGCCAGCATCGGAAAGAAAGATGGAGGAGAAGAAAAGGAAGTCATACCTTCCCGAGTCAGGACTCGGGACAGCAGACAAGGGTAGCTCAGCAGGCGCAATGACGGCTTGTTTGGTTTTGAGGCAGGATTGCTTGTAGCCTAGCCTGCCTACAAACCAGCGATGTAGGTGAGGACGGCCTTAAACCATCCTCCTGCCTCTGCCTCCCAAGCGCTGGGTTTACTGGCAGACACCACCGCCATGCTCAGATTTCTGGTGCACTGGGGATGGAGCCTACAGAAGCCCCCACATCAAGCAAGCCTTGTACAGCTGAGATCACATGAGGCCAACACAGGATTCCTGCAGGCCGAGCCGCTGGACAGAGACAACAGAGGTTCCCGCGGGGGAGGTGGGCTGAACCTCCGTGCTGTTCAAACCCCTCCCACGCTCCCTGAGTAACCCCAGCTGGGGCAAAGCTCCAGCCTGCGGTCTGTCTCTTCGGCCGCCTCAGGGGACCACCCCTCCCCAGTGCACAGGCTACTCTAAGCTATCCTTTCCTGTTCAAATTGGCCTTAGTGTCCCCTGGTGACTGACCTCCCACCGGAGCCTAGCCCCACCCTTCGGCCCCCTGAGCTCACCGTGGGTTTGTGGACTAGTGCAGAAGGATGGTTTCAATCCTCAGCTTGCCCCATGGGAGGGAAGGGCTATGCTGTTCTCAGTAGCAGACACTATGCCCAGGACAGACAGCTCCTGGTGTTTCATGAAGACGTGCAACGTTGGCAGGCTGGGGTCTACTTTCAGTCCCAATAATTCAGGAAGCAGAGGCTCAAGAGTCAAGCTAGCCTGGGCTACATAGCAAGCCCTGGTTGTTGTTTTAATCCCACCCACCCACCTGTGGCTAGCAGATGGGCAGTAGTGCCCAAAGTAGCCTCAGGAGATACAGACCCATCCCTCTCGACATAAAAGTATAGAAGGTCTGGGACAAGCTGACTTGCTACAGTTCACATCATGGTGAGACTGCTGAGCAGGCTTGAGATTAGAACTCAGAGCCCTCCCTCCATGCTGGAGCCTCCCTCCTCTCCTAACTGTTGAGATCAGAGGTGGGTGCAAGCTGCCATCTCCCTTACCTCTCCCCCCCCCCAGCAGCAATCTGCTCAGCATGGCTAGGGGCCCAGACTGACTCCCCCAGCCTCTGCCCTGAGAAGCCAGGCCACTCCAACCCCCTCTCTCTCCCCAGCCTCTTTCCCAGCCCGGTTCCGAGTTCTGAAGTGTTGAGGCCGGTTGGTCACTTGTGTGTCCAGCTGTCTAACTTTGCTGGCTTGGTTTCCTCATCTGGAAGGCGGGATGTCACATCTCCTAGAACCTCTGCAAAGAATCCGCGCTTTGTATAAAATGTATAAACGTCCATGTTGAGTCATGTGGCTCAGCGGACAGAGGAATTTGCCACATAGCCGGACTACACTAGTTCTATCCCCAGGACCTGCAGTGTGGAAGAAGAGGAAACAACCCCGCTAGCTGTCCTGTGACCTCTACACACACACACACACACACACACACACAAGATCACACACTTGCCATCTCCATACACTAAATAAATACACGTAAAATGACACAATATAATGTATAAATGCTCCCAACACGCCGGCCAGTGGCTTCTCCCAGGATCAAGATTCAGGAACGACCCCAGACCCAGTTTACAAGCAAGCAGCCTGAGGCTCAAAGGATGCTCGAACTTTCCAGGCACCCGACCGCCCAGCCTGAGTCCTTTGGCTGTGGCAGGGCTGCGGAGGAGGACAGGGCGGTCAACTGCGCGCCAATGGGCAGCGGGGTGAGCGGGAGCAGGGGGATGCCCGGGAGTACCAGGGAGGCCCCGCCCCCGGGCCTGGCCGGGGTCTGCAGCCGTCAGCGACGAGCGCGGCCCCGCCGAGGGATCGATAACTAATTTCAGAGCCGCAGCCGCCCGGGTTTTTTCCCGATAATTGCGCGCCAGCAGCTGCGAGCCAGGCCCCCAGCCCGCCGCGCGCCCCCGCCCGCGCGCGATCAATTGACACCGCCACCGGGCGCCGGGAAAACTCATTTTTCTCTCCCTCCCCGGCTCCCGGTGGGCGCGGGCTGAGCTCGCGGTGGCCGGGTTGGGGGTGACCGTGAGGCCTAGGGTGGGGCCATTCGGATGACTTCTGCTTCTCCACGGGGACCAAATATGCACCTGCCACCCTAGGCTGGACAGAGAGTGACAGAAGGACCCAGCACGCCGGGGGTTCAGGTCTAGGCTCCGCAGACTGCTATTAAGGGCTTCGGTTTGTCCCGCTTCCCATAGGGTCCTGGCACGACGTTAGGCACGTAGACCTGTGTGGTGGTCCCGGGGGACGTCGCAGTGATTGGTGGTGTTTACAGCAGGCAGAGCTTTGTGGTTCCCAGCCTGGCTTTCAGCAAGTAAGGTGTGCCAGGCCCGGTCCAGGCGCTTCTAAACAGAGAAGCCAAGAATCTCCGCCTCCCTGCAACTGGCTTCTCACAGTAGGCTGTGCCATAAAACACGGAGAGAAGGAGACAGTGAGAGGTGGCAAGGGCCAGCAGGTGGAAATAAAGCCGAGGTAAACAGGCTAGACTGGGGGACATCACAGTCCTGACACTCAGCTAGGACCAATCTGCAGGGCTCAGCTCTGCCGCCCCTCCCTGGGCTCTCCCAGCCAAGCTCCGAGCTGCTGCCTGTTCAAGGTCGCAGGAAAGCTGCAGACTTGGCGTTCTCGAAGGAGGGAGGGCGGAGGAGGGAGATGCCGGCTGTGGGTGGGAGTCTCCCTATGGGAGAGTCCATGAGATGGAGAGAGAAAGGAAAAGAACTAGAGAGTGGGGGTGAGGGTGGGGTGGGCACCCACCGACAGAGAGGAGAAAGAAAAGGAGTCAGCCCGTTTGTGGACAAGGACTCCAGAGAGAGGTTGAGGACTGCCCCAAGGTCACAGGAGGCAAAGTTGGGCTCCCGTGTCCTGGTACCCAACCCTGGAGGAGGACAAGAGAGGCTGACAGAAAAGGATAACGAGGAGGAAGAGTCTCTAAAGGGAAGGTGGGGGATTTTCCTTGGGCAGAGGCCACAGGGCTTCCCGGGAGCCACGTGGAGGATTCAGGATGACTGACAAGGCCTCCGGGAATCAGATGTGCTGACTGGCCCCACCCACCCCACCCCCAGTTTCCAGAAATCCAACAAAAGAGCCTCAAGACTCCTCTTGTGTAGTGAGGGAGCCAGCCAGGGGAAGAGGACCCACAGATGCTGGAGAAGTGGTGATGTCAGGACTCTGCCCTGCCTGCCTCAGTTTCCAGGTCCTGAGGAGCTCTGTGTCTCCCTTCCTTCTGTGTTTCCAGCTCTGGGACAAGCCAACACGTAGATGATGCTGGCAGCCAAGGCGCTGGCTGTGCTTGGAACTCAGGACAATACAGAACTGGGTGTCAACTGCCCCCCCCGCTGGTCCCTAAATATTTACTACATTATTATCAAGTATTGCTACAGAGAGGCACCACAAGGCTGCTGCCACCCCCCCCCCAACTCCCAGATCCACCTCCGTTATCCTTTAGGATACTAACTAACTAGATTGAGAGTCTACAATGGACTTGGGTCTGTCACGTGAGCTAGGCAGGCCCAGTGAACTCTGTGTTTTGGTTGGTCAAGGACCAAGAGTGGAGCCTTTGTCCTGCCTGGCAGAGGATGGCCCTGGATTAACAGCTTGTCTGGGTGAAGACCTTCCACCCGGAATGCCATACAGTCTGCCAGAATGAAAAGAGGACCTAAGACCAAGGTCGTACGGATAGGAGACTGGGAAAAATAACCTCAGGTCTGTCTGACCCCAGAGCCTGCCCCTCACCAGGGACCATGGCATCCAGGACAGAAACTGGCCTTGGGGACAGCTCAGGGTCTCCGGGCCATTGTCCTTTTCCTCAGTGATGGCTCTGGCTGCCAGCCATCTCCAAAAGACCTCTGTGGGTCAAACAGCAGCTGCTTTGCATGACCATCTGGTGACTGTGGCCTCTAGGATGTGTCCTGGGTCAGTACAGCAGGCACGCATCACGCTAGAGAGACAAGAGCCCTGCAGTCAAAGCCGCACAGATGGACCAGCCTCAGGAGGACCAGCCACCTCTGCTGTGTTGTGCTGTGCCCTTGGCTGGTCCCAGCTTCCCCAGGTGTAAAATGGGCATGGGGGCTGGTTGGAAGGGGTCTACATGCTGAGACAAAGGGACATGTTCAATAGCTAGGGAGGGTTACAATGGGGGACATGGTCATGATGCCCATTGGTCTTCTATAGAGCTTAATAAAAATACAGGAACAAGGAACTAGGTGCCACACCCTGAGCGCAGAGTTGACCACAGTGATGGTGATGTGTCTCCAGGCACTGGACACATGGTCTATGGACCTGATCATACATGGGTGGATTGGCCTTTCTCCTCACCCAGCTCCAGTCTGCCAGGTGGAGATCTTAGTTACCTGGGACAGGAGGAAAAGGGACTTTTTCCTCCTGACACAGCATAGGACTCACTAAACTCAAAGCCATGGCTGCACCTGATGGCAAAGGAGTCTTCAAGCCAGGACCAACAAGCAGAGAGAAGAGTTACTGGATGGGAATGGCCTGTGATGGTTCCCATGCACTTTTGTAGAAAGTCCTCACAGGAACAGCAGGCAGCCTCCGAGGGGGCTCTTGGGAGTAGGACCAAGCCGGGGCTGCTAAGGTGGATCAGCGTTCCTGAGTCTGCTGGTGCATGACCCAGGCCAACTGTGGAACCAGCCCCTGCAGCACAATTCATGAGGCCTGTGCCCACATCTCACATCCTTCTCTGATGCCACCAGGTGGAAACCTTAACAGTCACACAGAGGTGGGCAGAGGAGGGGACCCGTGTGCAACATCCTGAGAGGCACGAGTTTGACACATTGCTGTGACGGACTGTTTAAGGAGGAAACGCTTCGACCTAGCTCACAGTGGGACTACAGTCCACCATGGTGGGACATCGTGGAAGCAAAACCTTGAGTTAGCTGCCTCTGATCAAGACGAAGAGGGTGGTTGCTACTCGATAGCCTCTTTTTCCTTCAGTCCAGCAGTTAGCATAGATCAGCTCTGCTAACCTAATCCAGATGATCCCTCACAGGCATGTCCAGAGGCTTGTCTCCTTGCTGATTCCAGACCCTATCAATATTGCATCTAGGATCAATAGTAACCATTGCAGAGGCCTTTGAACAGGCAATTCTGGTGGCTCCAGGGGCTGGGCTCTGAGCTTCAGCCACAGAGAATCAACAGTGCATGCCCATATTAATTCTCTCCCCTGCTACCTATTACCTGTCCCCCCCACCCTCCACCCTTGCCCCTAGGGACACCCCCAGAAGAAAAACTGGGTACATCAGCCTTTCTTTAAAGCTTCCTTCAGGAGAACCTAGACCAAGACTTGTCATGGAGAACAATCTCACATAGACAGGTTGAAGTCCTAACCCCCAGTACTCACTTTGTGACTTCAGCAAGGTTCACCTATAATCCCAGAAAGGGAGGTAAGGGCAGAAAGATCAATAGTCCAAGGTCATCCTCATCTACTTAGGGAATTTGAGGCTAGCCTGGGCAACATGAGATCCTGTCTCAAAACAAACAATTAAACATACAAAAAAAAAGTAGTTGTGTTTGGAGATCAGGTGCGTAGTCTGAATGTCACCCTCCCACTACCTCCCTGTTAAACTTTAGCCTCTACTGTGGATGGTATTAAGAGGCAGGGGCCTGGGCTGGAGAGATGGCTCAGGGGTTAGAGCAGCTAATATTCTTGTTCTCCACCACCCATATCCCCAGCTCACAGCCACTCATAGCTCCCTCTCCAGGACAGCCAGTGGTCTCCTGCAGCATTTGTACACAAACCCTCTCCCCACATACATACACATAATTCAGAACTTTAAAAGGGAGGTGGTGAGAGCTGGCTGTTCTTGCAGAGGACCCAAGTTCGATTCTCAGCACCGACATGGAGACTCACAATCTATCATAATCTAAAACCTATAGCTCCAGTTCCAGCGGGAGATCTAATGCTCTCTTCTGGACACTGCACACACACACACACACACACACACACACACACACAATTCATATACATCATGAGGCAAAACACTCCTTTATTGTGTTTGTTTGGTTTTTTTGAGACTTGGTTTCTCTGTATAACAGCACTGGCTGTCCTGGAACTCGCTTTGTAGACCAGGCTGGCCTCAAATTCACAATACTGGGATCACAGGTATGCGCTGCCGCCACCACCACCACTGCCACCACCAGTTTGAGGCAAAACACTCTTTTTTTTTTTTTTAAAAAAAAAACACTTTTATTTATTTATTTATTTATTTATTTGCCTTGGTGTTTGCCTGGAACTGGAACTACAGATAGTTGTGAGCTGCCATGTGGGTGCTGGGAATTGAACCCGGGTCCTCTGGAAGAAGAGGCAGTGCTCTTAACCGCTGAGCCATCTCTCCAGCCCCGTGGTAGTCTTATTCTTGTCTAGTGGTGGGACTTGGGGTATGGTTTCTGTGCTCTTAACCGCTGAGCCATCTCTCCAGCCCCCGAGGCAAAACACTCTTAAGCATAAACAACAAGAAGCAGTGAGCTTTGGAGGTAGAGGCTCTGGTGTCAGGAACAGCTCTTAGGGAAGAGGCCTTGGGGGGCTTGCTTGCCCCTCAAGAAAGTGAACTCGGACGCAGATCCTCCACCACGCATGCGCCTTAAGCTTTGCCTCTTCATCTATGTAACCCTGTAAGTAATAAACAGTTGCTGTTTGCAACCCCCCCCACACACCATTGGCGTTTGTTACAGCCGCTCGCACAAACTGGGCTGTGGGGTCTTTAGAGAGCTGCTGTGTTAAAAAGCAGCCATTCAGAGGATGCAGGTTCAGCAAAGCTGGGGATATTCTGAGAGGCGACACCCACAGAGGGAAGGCCACTGCAGGGAGACACGGGATGAGGAGCTGCCACCCGCAAACAGTGCCGGCCATCAGACTGGCATCGGGCCCCAGGACTAGAATGCATTTAGGTTATACTTCAGATCGTACCCCAGGCCGGATGCCCTTTACTCAAACTGCACCCAGGACCCAGGGTGTCTCCCCCTGGCTTCTTCAAGTTTCTTTCTGCTCCCTCGTTCAGCCCTGTTGGAGGCTCTGCTCTGTGGCTGAGGCAGTTTTCCATCCCTCCTCCCTGTAAAGGCTCTCCTGCCAGCTTCACACACACTCACATGCAGTCTCTCTCCCCTCCCCTCACCCCTTCCAGGCAGGCCCTCAAAGTGCTATGTACAGATTCCCCCAAGGCCTGCTGCAAACCAGGGTAGAGTGCCCGTGGGGGAGACCATGTCCTGTGCCTTTCCACAACAGCACTGTGCTGAGCCTGGTGCCATGAGTCACAGGACTGTCTCCTCCTGTTCCTGCATCAGGACCAGCATGGTCTCTTTTTTACACGTGAGGATGCAGGGCCCAGAAAGGTAGGCAGGTCTCAGATCAGACTTCTCCCACAGGAAAAACAAACTCAGTCTCAAGTGATGGAGCCATAGGCCCTTCCCTGAGGGCAGTTAGTAGGGGGGAAGTTTGGGGGTCATGGGCCTGATCCCCCCATACCTTCATCCCTGTGACCCCTGACGTCCCAGAGCGCTCTGTACAGATTCTGTGTCCTCGCTAGTTATATGTTCAGTTGGCATAGGTTAAAGTCATTCGAGAGAACAATGACATTGGCTTAGAGACTGATGTCGCACACTGTGGGTGGTGCCACCCCGGGCAAGTGACCCTAGGTGATCCTGGGAGCTGTAAGAAACAGGTCAAGTGACCAGTGAGGGACAAGCCAGTGAGCGGCGCTCCTCCATGGCTCTGCTGGAGTTCCTGCCCTGACCGCTCAGTGATGGAGTGGGACCTGAGAGTTATAAACTGGAATAAACCCTTCCCTCCCCAAGTTGCTTTTGGTCATGGTGTTGGTCACAGCAATAGGAGGCAAACTGACGCAGCCTCAAAGGTCTCTGCCCTGGTCAGAGAGGACATTGGCAACTACCCACAGGGGCAATAGCAAGGTTGGCCTCATGGTGGGGGGCACAGTGGGCATGGCTGGCTGACTATGATGGACACTGGGTGAGATGCCAGACTAAGTCAGGAGTGGACTATTTGACCCCGGGGGGGGGGGCAGGGAGAAGATAGGAAGGTGTGGCCTCAGAGCAGATAGCTCAAGAATGGGGCTTGCAGAGAGCTGGGGTGTGGCTTCAGGAAGAGATGGAGAAGGTTCCCGAGGACTGTGCTGTGTCGGGTCTTGAGCCACACTAAGGACTGTGTCTGAGGCTAGTCTTAGGCTGGGTGGTGCAGCACTTGCCTGTGTGTGCAAAGGCCCTGGGTTCACCTCTGGCACTGCACAAAAAGCAAACAGAAACTGGGTCACTTGCCTTTCTCTAGCACAGGGCTGTATTTAAAGTCCCTCTCTAGTGGCTCTGAGAAGGAGGAAAGAGGGAAGGGTACAGGCAGAGGGAGGCAGCAGAGTCTGCCTCAGCGCAAAGGCCTCAGTGGTATCCAGTCAGTATTCAGGAGAGGAGACTGTTGAGGGACACAGCAGAGGCTGCGTGTGAGCTGAAGAACACAATGGCAGAGATGCCCGTTTTGTGGATCCCAGAAGGAAACAGGCCCAGCAGGGAGAATCGGCGCCCCTGTATACTACAAACCCGCACTGACCACCTAGTGCCCAGAGACTGAGGGACACATGAGCCTGTCACAGCACAGCAGGGCATCCTGGGATATTCTGCAGGGTCGAGATGAGAGAAGAAGAAAAGGAAAATAAAAACAAAGCCCGCCCCACCTCTTGTCAGGCTCCACCGTTAGCATTTATTTGTCTTGCCAGCTCTGGCTGGCCTGGAACTCACTGTGTAGCCACCTGGGATGACACTGAACAGCTGATTCTCCTGAGTGCTAAAATGACAGGTGCCTGTCACCACACCAGGTTTTTGAAATGTTGGGGATGGAACACAGCGCTTTGTACAGGCCAGCCAAGCCCTGTGCCAGGGAGCCACATCCATGCCTTTCTCATCAAGGCTGGAGGAAGCTCATTCCTGGCTACTGTGGGGTGGGGTGCAAGCTCAAAACAAGGTAGGAGTGTTAGCCTCTCGGTCACAGCAGCCAGCAGCAGGAGGGAGGCTGGGCCGCCCTTTCCTCTGACCTCTGCCTGGCCCGAGAGTGAGACCAGCACACAAGCTGGGGGATGGGATGTTAGACAGAAGAGCTGTCCAGGCTCTGGTCCCCTGGTATACTGGGAGGTCTCGGCCCCTCCTCCTATTCTGTGCAGGGGCCCAGGCTGTGCAGGTGGGTCACAGAGAGGTCATGGAGGAAGCAGCCAGTGTATTCCTAGCTGCAGGCGAGCTCTCTCTCCTCTCTCTCTCTCTCTCTCTCTCTCTCTCTCTCTCCCCTTTCCCTTCATCTCCCTCACAGCCTGGGGACTGGCTCCATCAGTCCTTTTTCCTTCTTCAAGGTATGGTCGTGGCCAGAGCATTGTCTCCCATCTCTAAAGAAGGGAGCAAGCCTCCTCACGTGTGTGCTGCACACCTGCCACTCATCTGCCTCCTCCCACCCAGACATCTGCATTCACTCAACCAAAGAGTTCTGGGTCCCAGCTCTTGGACAGGCTCCATGCCCTCAGGGTGCCCTCAAGAAGCACTTATCCCAGAAGGAGAGGGCGTTTCTGAGTGACAGATAGACAGGGCTTATAACACAGAGGAGTCCTCAGGAGTAAGACACCATGGTGCTTCAAGGAGAGGTAGGAGCCGTCACTCCAGTAAGAAAGGAGTCAAGAGAGGCTACCTGGAGGAGGCCATGGCTTTCCAAGATCCAAACACAGAGCAGAGGAAGCCAGAGAGAAGGGAGCAGTGTGTGGGGAGGGAACAGCTCTTCTGGAGCTTGGCTGGAGGGAGTAAGGTTAGGAAAGGCTGGGCCAGCAGGGGTGTCACAGAAACAGCCTCCATATCTCTGTGTCTTTCTAAAACACATTCTAATTGTGTGTGTGTGTGTGTGTGTGTGTGTGTGTTACATACACATGAGTGTGCCTGTGTGCATACATGAGGTAGACAAGGAAAGATCTCACTGAGTTTCCCATTACTCTCCAGGGAGTTTCTTCTTGACCTTAACTGTGTCCAGTCGTGCAGGCCTCTGGGCCTGACCCTCTAACTTCGCCATCTGCCCAGGACTTCACCCCTTAGCCCCAGCTCCGTCCCTAGTCCCTCCCCTAGCTCTCCACATCCTCCAACACAGTGAACTTGGAGGACAGCAAAGTATCTCTTAAATTTTTATTTATTTATTAATACAGGGTCTCACTATGTACCCCTGAATGGTCTCGAATTTGTTTCTTTTTGTTTTTGAAACAAGGTTTCTCTGTGTAGCCCTGGCTGTCCTGAAACTCTCTGTAGATCAGACTGGCCTTGAATTCACAGAGATCCACCTGCCTCTGTCTCCTGAGTGCTTGAATTAAAGGCATACACTACCATGCCCAATCAATTTTTATTTTTAATTATGTGTATGAGGGATCCTGGAAGAGGGTGGCTTGCAGTACCGTGGGGCGTCAGAAGAGGGCACTGTGTGGGTCTCTCGGAGCTGGAGTACCTGAGTGCGTGCTTGGGTCCTCTAGAAAAGCAGTAAATGCTCCTAATGCTGAGTCATCTTCCCAGGCCAGCCCAGAGCCAAGCCTCTTGGCCTGGGGCATGCGTGCACAGTGAGCTCCTGACCCTGAGTGTGAGGAACATCCCATATACATCCTCATCGGCCTCCAGTCAGTTTCCGATCCCTGCAGTCACCAGCACACCCTTGAGTCCAGTGGCCAGCAGCACCTGTGCTGTCTGACATCCCAGCAAAGCCAAAGAGGCCTTGGGCTGCACCTCCCCCTCCTGCCTTCCCTTGATCCCTTTTGTGGAAGCCCTGGTTGCTGTGTCACAGAGTTGGTATGATTCATTCTAGCTTGCTTGTTTTGAGATAGGCTCTTAATATGTAGCCCAGGCTGGCCACATATTGTTCATCCCGAGTCCACCTTGCCAGTGCTGGAAGCCACAGGCCCTGCTTCACCCAGCTGACAAATGGAGATCCTAAGGCATCTGGATAGTAGATCCCAGGGCCTGGCTGATCCTACTCCTGTGACAGGTGCACAAACAAGCCTGGGCTCTGGGTGTCACCAGATGCCTCATTGCTCACAGCAAAGGACAGGTTATGCAGTCAGTGCAGAGGAAGGTTCTAGAGGCCTTAGAGATGTAAGAATCAGAACTCAGACTCCCAAAGGCTTTGGAGGCTCTGGCAGGTGACGGGCTGGGGTGGGGATGGGGATGTCTGCGTGGGACACGCTGGGGGACAGTACAGCCATGGGGGCCAGAGTCCCCACAGCACCAAACCCAGATTATGTAGAAAAACTGCCCCTGGGAAAACACTAGGCACAGCCACCAGGGAAAGCGCCTGGCGTAGGGTTCCAGACATGCTCGCTGGCAGCCCTGGATTTCTTGGGACCAGACAAGGTCAGGTGCAAAGGTTCTATGAGGTAACCCCTACATTACATGGCCCTGGAGTGGATGACTTCTCACACCCTTTTTACTGATGTTCTAGAACCTTCCATCCCAGCTGCCCCTCTCTCTTGGTTCAGCACAAGATCCACCCAAGAGCTGGGCCCTCTTGATTCTTCTTGGGTCAGGCTAGACCTGGGCCTGCCCACGTGACAGAAGGAAGCCACGATGATGGTCCCTAGGTCAGTCCTCAGCCTTGTGGAAACAAACTATGTTCCAGCTACAGCGGGCTGGAGGTGTGACAGCTCTGGAACCAGGTAGCCTCGGGGAGTCCCAGCTCCATACTTACTATGGGCAGGTGGTGGGACCGAAGGGCTTCTCTCCTCCACACCTGAGGGTCAGAGGATTAAAGAGCCAAATTGGAAGCCAGGCAGTGGTGGCATATACTTTTAATCCCAGCACTCAGGAAACAGAGGCAGGCGGATCTCCGAGTTCGAGGCCAGCCTTGTCTACAGAGTAAGTTCCAGGACAGCCTGGGCTACACAGAGAAGGCCTGTCTCGAAAAACAAGAAGAGCTGAAGCAGAGGCAGGCAGGGGCTGGTGGGAGGGCTGGTCTAGCAGAACTGAGTCCATCATTAGCAAGGCAATGATCACACCATCCTGTGGAGCAGTGCCGTAAGCCAGAAGGGTAGAGCTGAGGTGTCTGAGTCCCCCGGAAGAACAGCAATCCCTAGCTTTTGCTGGGTGGCTTGCTGTATGGCTTAGAGACCACATTTCCCAGTTTCCTTGCCCATGTGACCAAGTGCCAGCCAATGGATGTCAGAAGTGGTTTGGTCCCACTTCCTAGTTTTCTTTAAAAGCTGAGAGCAGAGTAATCCCTATTCCCACCTCGCTGGCTGTCTCCTCCTTCCTGTTGAGCAGAACAGGAGCGTGGAGACTGGAGCAGGAGCAGCCAGTGTGTACTGTGAGGTTAAAGGCCATAGCTTTCCTTTGGATGGGCTTGAGTGATGCTCACTCTAGCTGGCTGAAACCCCCAACACCGTGACACCCTGCCACAAACAGCACAAAAGGGGGAAAGAACAGTAACAATAACAACCAAAGTAGGGAGACGCAGGGATGCAGCTGGGTAGTACAGCATCCCCTATGTGAGCAGGATCCCAGGCTCAACCAAAGGGGGGGCAGGCACGTACACATACATACATTTTATATTGTAGGTCCTCACAGCCTCCATCTTCCCAGAAGCCCCTAGTCTAAGTCAAGAAGACAATGGCTGAACCCGGCTGAGCACAGGGCCAGAGGTCTGTCTCCAGAGGCGGGAGCACTATGGTGGGCCACAAAAGGATGTGCATGAGACTGAGCAGTGTTGGGAAGAAAGCTGTCTGTGAGAGAGGTTTGTCTGTTTGTTCCTCATTCCTTACTGAGTCTTGGGCGTTCACAGACATAGCCAACCCACGTGGAGTCACTGGAAACCAGAGCAGCAGTTCCTAGGAGGCACCTGAGACCCCAGGCTGGCCTGGAGCTAATCCACTGAAGGCCCCACACCACATGCCATGGCACATGGATGGATGGATGTCTGACCTTCAGGAAGCCCTGGGTGGAATGGAGCTACATGTAGGTGGGACCCCAGGCTTCCCTCGGTTCCCACAGCCTGGGGATGCTTTAGTCCAGCCTAGGCAGATCTCCCTCTGTGTCTCTCAGAGTGTGTGTGTGTGTGTGTGTGTGTGTGTGTGAGAGAGAGAGAGAGAGAGAGAGAGAGAGAGAGAGAGAGAGAGAGAGAGAGAGATTCAGCAAGGCCCACAAATAATAGAGGTTGCCCGCCAGGAGAGAGCTGAGTCTGCAGCCCTGGAGAGAAAGATGGGAAGGGAGTTTTTCCAGCGAGGGAACAGCATATGCTAAGGCCTTTGATGGCCTTGCGTGTGCAGCCACAGTCTCCCGATCTGGAGGCACAGAAGTGCCCGAAGCAGAGCATCCATGGCAAGGCCTTGAATGTCGCAGCCACCGGTTTCAGGGTCCCGGGGCGCCCTTGGGCTCCCGAAAGGACTGCAGTGGGGGAGGGGGCGCGATCCGCCTCTCCCAGCCCTGCGGTCCTGGGAAGCGGGGGTTGAGCGGCTCACCCTTTCAAGTCGGCCCTGGGAGTCCCCCGGGCCGCCCTCCCCAGCGAGGGCCGGGACATCAAAGCGGCCGCCGCGAGATCCGGTTGCGGAAGGGGCGGGCGGGCCTAGAGGAGGTGCTTTGCCCGGCTCCCTTTCATCCCGGCTGGGAGCCGACCCCCTAGGAGGCCGATCTGGGCTTCTGCGAGTCCCTGCTCGCCAGGGGAGGAAGATGTGGGGGCTGAGCTGTGTGACCTCGCCTGCCTCTGCCTGTCTCTGGGCCTCAGTCTCCCCAACTACCGGCCTCCCCATCCAGCAAGCACCGGTTGGGGCAGATCTGGGGAACGGTCTTTGGGGAGGTTAGCTTTAGGCTGTAGAGACCACTCTAGCTGCCCACACACTGCCAACCCCCGTGCAGGTCATTGTAAGCTCATAGCCTTTCTCAGGTGAGCATTTACAAGTTCAGAGAGGGCAGATGGCTCGCCCCAAGTCACACAGCCTGTAGAGAAAGTCGGGAGCCACTACACCAGCACACTCAACACTGGCAAGAGGACCGTGGGATGAGACAGGCTGGGAATTGCAGGACAACCTCTCCAGTCGGTGCACATAGCACCTCCATTTTACACAGGGGGAAACTGAGGCAATACGTCACAGGGCCTGGAGCTGAGCAGGATGACAGTTCTGGCTTCAGACCCCAAAGATGTCACCACTGCCTCTGGCAGAAACGGGCAGGGCCAGATCCCTGACAGATGCTATGCCCTGTTGTAGGCAGGGAACTGGCCCACAGAGAGGGAAGCTGGAGGTGTGGTCATTTTGCCCCTACACGGAGCGGGGCACTGAGGCACATAGAGTGACCAGGAAGAAGCCAGGTGGGGATTCCAGGGAGGCAGAGACAGGAGGATCTCTTTGAGTTTGAGGCCAGACTGCTTTACATAGTGAATTTGGGGACAGAGAACCCTACATAATGCTAAGGACACTTTAGAAAAAGGGGGGGTGGTATTGTGATGGGGAGGAGGGTTCGCCAGAACTAAGTCACAATTTAAGTTGGTTTGTTTGGGTCCTGAGCATCTTCCCATGTTCATGCCTTACACACACACACACACACACACACACGCACACGCACACGCACACGCACACGCACACGCACACAGAATCCATGCTATTGCACTGGCCCGAGGCTGTGGCGTCCTCACTCACTGTGGGGCTGTGGTTGTGGAGCCCTTGAGGGTCTTCTTTGCCAGGCTCACCTGCTGGAGAGGGACAGTTTTCCCAAGCCTCCCCCCAGGCACCAGGTGTACCTGGGTTGGTGGGATGGGACACCTCCTCAGCCTGGAGATTTAAAATTCCTTCCTGGAAAAATCAGATAATCACAGAAGTCAGATAGCGTGAAATGAATGTGAGCCCTGCAAGCCCAGAGGAGCCTGACAGAATCCTCACAGCAAGCACAGGACTGGGGACCCTGCCCCTCCCCCAGACCCAGGAGAGGCCTCGAAGGCGGGGAGGTCCATTGAGAACTGACTCTTGTGTTGCAGGGATGTGAGGGGAGCTCTGTTGTGAGTGTGGAAAAGCTCCCCTGAAAGAGGAATCTCCACTCCCAAGCTGTCGGCTTCAATGGGGCTGTCAAGTGCAGGCTAAAGGGAGCGCATGTGCAAAGGCCCTGGGGCACAGATGAGTTTGGCTCAAGAGCACAGCATAAAGAGAACCCTGCAACAGGGAAAGGAGGAGGGCAGTGTGGGGGGCAGAAGCTGAGGGAAAGGGGGTGACAGAGGACCCATCGTGAGGCTTGGAGAAGGGTCCAGTGGACCCTGGCGGCAAGCAGGCAAGGATGTTCAAACTGCACAGCAGGAATCCAACCTGAGCAGGCAGGATTCACCGCACTGAAGAAACAGCCTGGCTGGGAGCAACTGCAGAGAGGCTGGCCTGTGTCCAGGCCCTTCCCAACCATGCTTCACCCAGCACCTAAGGACCGAGGAAGGGGGATCAAAGGGCCCGTTTGTAAGTTAGATTCAAACCTCAGGAACCACTGGAACTACTAGGGTCTCAACTCTGGAGATGCCCGTATGAAGGAGTCATTCTCTTCCCCCAGCCTGGACAGCTGCCCTGGGTCCTGTTTGGGCTGTGGGCTCAGCCTGGGGCGAACACTCCTGCTAGGGCTAGACAGCCCCCCTCCTCAGTTCTGGGGACAGGGTTGTGCTGCTTCTCCAGAGCGTGGCCAGCTGGTGCCGGGGTAGACAAAACACCCCGTCTGTGATGGGGAGGGGCAGGGAGCGAGGACAGAGGGAAAGGGAAAGGCAGAGATGCTGGAGAAGGATGGGAGGGAAGGGAGAGGCGGGGAGGCCAGAGGAGCTGGAGAGGGCAAGGAGGCAGGGGTGGGGTGTGAGGGGCTGGGAGGAGGATAGCAGAGGAGAGGGGAGGGGAGGCCCCCCACTGTCCCCCATTTTCCCCAGTGTAGTATCAGCACCACCTCTTGCTGGCCCTTCCCAGGTATCTGCAGCCTCACAAGTGCCTCGGTGCTCAACCAGGGCTTTCCACCCAGGCCCCAGGCCTGTCTGAGGAGGTTGTGGATGGGCTGTGTGTACACGTGCTGGTGCACACACACTTGTGTGATTTGTTGGGGATGTGGCCTGGATCACACTGCCTGCTCGAATCCTCCATCAGTGACTCTCTAGCCATGTGACCTTGAGTGACCCACCCTCTCTGTACCGATAGTGTGAGGAGCAAATGATGCCTACTCCAGTGGGCAGCTGTGGCTTCCTTCAAGAGAGGGCCCTAAGCATGTGTGTGTGTTTCGGGGGGAGGAGGTGTACCACTTTCACCAGGTCCTGGAATTGACCAAGAGAGAATGTGTTGGGAGATGTTGTACTGTACACAGAAGGCCTTTGGTTCCTTGCATTCGAACTCTGTGCCTTTCTGATCTTGTCTTCAAGGGTGGAGGTTGGATCACAGACCTCTGCAGGGTTGCCTTTTCCAGGTTGGTTGGTGGTGACAGTCTACCCACAGACCTGCCACAGGGACCCACCCATGTACATGACATGCTCAGAGAAAAGCAGCCTGCTGAGCGAAGTTTCACTTTCTAGCACCAATGTCAGGTGGCTCGCAATAACGCCTCCCCCACTCCAGTTCAGGGGACCTGATGCCCTCTTCTGGCCTCCGTGGGCACTGCACACACACAATGCACATACATACATGCAATTTCACATACTATTAAAAATTAAAACATACACATAAGGCCAGGCATGGTGGTATCTACCTTAAATTCCAGCACTCAGGAGGTAGAGGCAGGGGATCTCTGAGAGTTTGAGGCCAGCCTGGAGCTCCAGGACAGACAGGATTACATAAAAAGATTCTCTCAAAAAAGGAAAGCAAAACAAAAAACAAAATACAACAACAGCAACATGAAACACACACACACACACACACACACACACACACACACACACACACTAGCAATCAATGCTCTAAGCCTAAGGCTAAAGCTAGGATGCTTGCTGCCCTGGGCTCCTCAGCCATAGATCTCAGACCTCATTGAAGCCCAGACAGGCCCAGGGTTCCTGGTGCTTATTGCTGGGACCCAGGGGACCAGGCATCTCTCCTGTCTGGGGTCTCTTTCCAGCTCCATCATCCTGAGATGACCTGTACCCAAATCTCACCTGAGGTAGAGCGCCTCTGTCTGGCATTGAGGAGAAGAGAAAGAGTGGCATTCCTGTCCCGTTTACTGACAGACAGGGCCTGCTCCCAATAGACAACCATCTGTGTAAGTTCATTGGCGAGGCTGTGTGACCCCACCCAGTGCATCTCTCTGAGTCTCCTGTGAAATTATCTGATTTCTTTGCTTCTGTGTTGTGATCAGATCGGATGTGTGGAGGCCTGGAAACGTGGCAGAGGAGGTCCATGGCTCCTCCTCAGGGCTCTGAGAACACCCTCACTTGCCATGAGATACTCAGGGGCTCGGTGTCTTCACCTGTACAGTTCACCAGCCTTGAAAGCCTTTCACCTCAGGAAGGCTGAATCGAGGCATGCCTTGAGAGTGCACAAAGCTGGCTTCCTTAAGAATTTTGCATTTGCTGTCTTGTTCAAAGATTATTTTTATGTGTACAATTGTTTTTGCCTGCATACATATCTGGGTACCACATTCATTTCTGGTGCCTGAGGAGGCTAGAAGGTGGCACCAGATCCCCTGGAACTATAGTTACAGATGGTTGTGAGCTGCCATGTGGGTGCAGGGAACAGAATTTGGGTTTTGTGTAAGAGCAGCCAGTGAATGGCTGAGTCAGCTACAGTCCCAGGTTTTGCTTTTGAGAGTTTCATGTAGCTCAGGCTGGCCTTGAACCATGTAATTAAGGCTAGCCTCAAACATCTGATCATCCCACTTCTACCTCCTGAATACTAGGGTTACAGCCATATACCACCAAAACCGATTTATAAACTGCTGGGCATTGCACATGGGCTTTCTGCCTGGTAGGCAACTGAGCCACGCCTCCAGCCCCAGGAAACACCTTTGCTTGTGTAAGAGCCTTATTTCATGATTTTTGAGACAAGGTCTTCTATAGCCCAGGCTGGCCTCTAACTCCTGATCCTGTCTTTACCTCTTAAGTGCTGGATTCCCAGCCCTGTACCACTGTGCCCAGCTACAGAGCAGGGTTAATATGAAATCAGTGCAAATACTATGTCGCAATGCTACTTCACCCCAAGACTGGGACACTGGGTTATGCAGCCCCAGAGGCTGGGCCAGGCATCTCCTTCCTTCTTTCTGGACCTTCTCACCTTCACAGGCTGTCCTAGCTGCATATGCATGCATATAATAGAGGGGAGTGGGGTTCTCTCCTCGGCCTCCCTCTTGATGTGACCCAGTCCTGTGACTGTCTTAGGGGCCCAGCAGAACGAAGTTACACCTTCCTATGGTCTCCAGGCACCTGCTCATCTAATCAACATGCTAACCCCTTCCGCCAGAGTCAGAGAGTCTGTGCTTCACTCAGTACAGAGAACAACACTGAGGGGGAGCAGGAAATGAAGGGATGGCCCAGCAATGGGCAAGGCTGGCCAAAAGAGTCAGCAGGATGCAGTAACAGTCTTGCCCTCTTGACTGGAGAAAATCTGGGTGGTTCTGGACGGTCTAGGCAGCTTCTCTTCCTAGCCTCTTTTTTTTTTTTTAGTTTTTATTTATAATAAACTCTTCAGTCCAGCTAGATGTAGGGGAAATGAGACTACAAAACCCAAAGAACTCCCGTGAGAACAGAGATCAAGGGTATTTTGAGCAAATGGGGTGGGATGCTGTCATGAGCTATGGAAGGGATGATCTGATGGGTAAGATGTCTGCAAGTCAGAAGAATTAGATTTGTCTGCAGTTGGCAACAGTGATCTTACTGGCCTTGCCATTCCTGGACACAAAACTCTCCATGGCTTCCACAATGCTCACACGTGGTCTTTTACCTTCCCAAAGACCACACATCTGCCATCCAGCCACTCAGTCTTGGCGTGCAGGTAAGAAACTGGGAACCGTTCGTGTTTGGTCCAGCATTTGCCATGGACAAGATGCCAGGACCTGTGTGCTTCAGGATGAAGTTCTCATCCTCAAATTTCTCTCCGTAGATGGACCTGCCACCAGTGCCATTATGGCGTGTGAAGTCACCACCCTGGCACATGAATCCTGGGATAATTCTGTGAAAGAACCTTATATCCAAATCCTTTTTCTCCAGTGCTCAGAGCACAGACCTTCTCTGCTGTCTTTGGAACTCCATTTGTGAACAGCTTTGAGATGAGGCCCAAGGGCTTGACATCTGCTGAGATGAAGAACTGTGGGATTGATCGTGGCTGCAGCAATCGTCATCGGGGAACATCATCTGCAAAGCCGGATCACAGCTTCTACTAAAGCCTCTTATCTAATGCTCAGCTGTGTGACCTTTCTCCAGTTACTTAACCTCTCTGTGCCCTGCTTTCCCTACAGATGGTGGGCTGCCTACTTCCCCGAGTCTCACTCAAGCAGAGGCCATTGGGTGTGAGAGAGGCCGGTCCTTAGTCTACACACATAGGTACTCCTCTGGTCTTCATGGCTGCAGAAGCAGACCCCAGGGCATCTTACGGATTCCTCATTGCTCTGATGGTATGGAAACAGATGGTAGGCTGTTTTAGAATCCACTTAGAAAAGTCTGCTGTGGCTCCATGTCTATACTCCCAATACTAGGGATGCTGAGGCAGAAGGATTTTCAAGAGTTCTGGGCTAGCCTGGGCTATGTAGTAAGACCCTCAGTCCTTTGTTGACATCCAAGTTTGGAAAGTCCCCGGAGTGTCCACTGGACCACTGGCTCCTAAAGGCAGTGCTGGCCAGCCTAGTGCTCACCATGGGCTCAGGGGTGGGGCAGCATCTGTGTGGCCTTAGACTGGATGCTTAGCTGATCCTTCAAGAGATAAACTACTCTAACAGAGCCCCATAGACCGGGAGAACAACAAATAGCAGAAATTCAGTGTGTGGGGGCTAAAGTTCAAGGCCATGAGCCATGAAGCACAGCCAGGCCCTGTGGCAGTCCCTGCTAGCTTGCAGACAGCTCCCTATCTCATTTTTACGTGTATGGGTGTTTTGCCTAGATGTATGTAATGTGCACCATGAACATGCTTGTTGTTCTTGAAAGCCATGAAAGGCATCTGATTCCCCCAGAACTACAATTACAGGCAGTCCTGAGCAGCACATGGGTGCTGAAAACCTAACTCTGGGCCTCCGTGAGAACGGCTGTTGTTTTTAACAGCTGAGCTATCTCTCCAGCCCAGGACTGCTTACCTTCCACTATCAACAGGGCCCAGTGACTTCTCCTATGGGACACTGTCCAGAGGGACTGCTTTGTAACCTCATCAGCTCTCAGACGCCCCCCTCGAAATGCCAGCATATTCAACTGAGGACTCTAGGACAGCCTGGGGACACACGGTCTCTGTCTGCCTGGGATTATGGCAGCTGGTGTCCCTGGGGCATCAGCAGGCCTGGATTCTCCACCTCCAGTGAGGGTCCTACCCGACCTCCAGAGAACCTCCCGGAGACCTGCAGTTCAGCTCATCAGTGGCTCCATAGCCACACCTTGGAGTCAGCCTTCCCAGGCCAGTCTGTCACAGCCCCTCCCTACTGGGTCTTCAGAGCCTCCTCACTCATGGCAGCAGAGGGAGGGCAAGCAGAGGACTACCCTCCAGTGCGAACAGGGAACTGTGACCCTGAGAATGGATCAGTTTCCCAGAGAAGAGCTTTTCTGAGCATGACTTCTGAAGAAACCATGTCAGCTGAGACCTGGCAGGCTTCAGGAAACTGAGTCAGTCAGTCTCTGGTGGTGGGGTGGTCAGGGTTACCTGGACCTATGTAGACCAGGTAGTCTTAAACTCCAAGAACCACCCTCCCTCTACCTCTCAAATGCTGGGAGTAAAGCCATATGCCGTGACATCCCGCTTTCTCTCATGTGCCTCTTAAAAAATATAACCTATTTGTACTTTATATGTGTTGGATGTTTGTATGAGGGTGCTGGATCCTCTGGAACAGGAATTATAGTTTGTATTTATGTTTGTATGAGGGTGCTGGATCCTCTGGAACAGGAATTATAGTTTGTATTTATGTTTGTATGGGGTGCTGGATCCTCTGGAACAGGAATTATAGTTTGTATTTATGTTTGTATGAGGGTGCTGGATCCTCTGGAACAGGAATTATAGTTTGTATTTATGTTTGTATGAGGGTGCTGGATCCTCTGGAACAGGAATT
>PVIH01017225.1:0-42604 GCA_004025045.1 Sigmodon hispidus
CAAGTTCAAAGTGGTTGGGGTTAAGTTGAGGTCTTTGATCCACTTGGATTTAAGTTTTGTGCAGGGTGACAGGCTCAGATCTATTTGCATTTTCCTACACACTTCCTTCCAGTTATGCCAACACCATTTGTTAAATATACTATCTTTTTTCCATTGAATGTTTTGGGCCTCTTTGTCAAAAATCAGGTGTTCATAGGTTAAAGAGAAGAAAAAATACTCTTTTTATGTGATTATATTCATAGTTTTTCAACATATAACACTGAGCCACACGCTGTTATTTTTCATCTAGAGACAAACTTAATGTCAAACTTCTATAAATAAAATCATCTTCATATTGCTTCTTTACAATAGAAGTTGTATGTAATTATAGACTTGTAGTATATTTGATGAAATTTGATATAATGAAATTTTAAAGGTCTTGATTCCAGACCTAGTCCCTCACTCTCTCATAGCAGACCAGTCACCATGGCTCAAAGAACATATTTAATAGTTACATAATTGTTAAGAGGACATTTATCATTTTTTTAATGGAAAAGGGGATGATGAAATGGCTTGGCGGGTAAAGACACGTACTGATAAATATGACAACCTGAATTCAATCCCTGGGATTCACATGGAAGAAGCTGGAGGCCAAATACTGCAGGCTGTCTTCTGGCTTAGAATAAGAGCGGTAGATACACACACATATACACACTAAGCAAATAATTGAAGATAAAAACAAAGCTTGGAATGTTGATTATATGAAGCTCACTAAGCCTAGAACCAAAACATATTCCCATTATCTAAATTACATATATTCTTGCAATCAAAGATCAGGAACCAAGAATGCACTGGCTCTGTGCTATCCAAAAGTGATGCAAAATGGGAAACATATCTGCTCAAAGCAGTTTACACTATGATGTAAACTCTTACATTATCAGATGCTTGATTTATGACCACATAAGTTGAGCCATAATTATATGACCAGAGGGCTCTGTGAGTCCTCTTATAGCAGCTTGACTTTCTTGGTGCAATACTATTCAGAAGCAGAATTGTCTTACTGAGGCACACAGTGTTCTGAGTGCTTGCTGCACACACCAGAGTTTATGGCTGGCACCTTGCTCCCATCTTTACAGAGTGTGACACAGAAGGAGGATACTGGAGTCTGAGGCATCTGTGATGCACTCCTGGCCTCCGCTTCTCTGAGCATGGACCAAACAGTTTTCTCTTTCTTTTCTTTTCTTTCTTTCTTTCTTTCTTTTCTTTTTTTTTTTTTGAAAGAGAAAAGGGTTTATTTGGCTTACATATCATAGTCCACTGAGGGAAGCCAAGGCAGGAACTTATGGCAGAAACTGCAGAGGAGGCCATGGAGCGTGCCTTACTCCTCATGGCTTGCTCAGTTTCCTTTCTTATACCATCCAGGACTACTGGCCCAGGGGTGGACCCAGTGGACTGGATCTTCCCACATCAATCATTAATTGAGAAAATGTCTTACATATAGACTTTCCTCCAGGCCAATTACATGAAGGCATTTTCTTTTTTTATTATTATGAACAAAGAAGTCACACTTTCTATCCTTGTATATCCTTATCCAAGGTCCCTTCCCCCTCCCACCACATCAGGTCATTCTCTCTTCTCCACAAACAGTTTTCACCTCAGGGCTTTACTATTTTGCACAAGATACCATACCCTCTTCTGGCCTTTTGATTACAACTGAACGAAGGAATGTTACTAATATCTAGTTTGTCTCAATCAGGGGCTCTACTAAAGATAGTCACTCATAACTAACACTTACATGACTCTAAACAGCAGTGGTACCTAGGCTGAGGAAAACCTACATTGTAAGCATTGCAGAGAAATAACAACAACAAATATAATAATAACAACAAAACCACTTGCACACACATATGAAATACTATCATTAGTATTCTCACTAAGGAAGCATGAAAAAAGTCACAATTAATTTAGTTTGGAAGCAGAGAAATTTATGGAGAGGTCACCCTAGGACAAGTAACGCCTGATTTATATCTCACAAGATAAATAGGAGTTGACTGTATAAGATGTTATTACTTACATTATGCTAAAAACATGAGAAAATGTTTGATCTGTTGGATCACACAGTAAAGAAAATTGGGATGCTTGAAGAACTGCTAATTACTGTCTCCTGTGCTTGGCAGGTTGTGGGACACGGCGAAATAAATCTACAACACAGACTAGTCTCAGGATCGTAGGGGGGACACCAGCAGAAGAGGAAGAATGGCCGTGGCAAAGTAGCCTGCAGTGGGACAAGTCCCATCGCTGTGGAGCAGCTTTGATCAACAGCACATGGCTCGTGACTGCTGCTCACTGCTTTCGAACGTAAATCCTACACTTTGAGGGTGGGCAGATAGAAAGTGCATGTGGTTTTACAATATATGCTCGTGAAATAATTCATAAATTTTTAGAGAAGTAAGTTTGGCACAAATCAAAAAATGACGTTTATTGCAAAACACAGTGGGAATTTCAGAGTGCTTAGTAGGAGGTTTTGTGGTCTCTGGAAATAAAAATGATGTCAATGTACATTGTGGTATAATTACTCATTGGGAAATTTATGGTAGTTTGCCAAAGAACATAAGAACTTAAAGTCATGTTTGCATTTTAAGCTTGCTATCAAAGAGAGGAACTGATGTTCACTAGTTTCCTTTATAAGAACTGAAGTTGGGCAGATGGTAGTTTTGATCTCTATGAGGAAATTCCAGGAAAGAAAGTGTAAGCAAGTTGGAAGTAGCAAATTTTGTAACTGAATAGTTGGTCTATGTTAGAAGGAATGTTGACTTTTCAATGTGGCATCAACATATTGACAATACCCACAGTAGTAATGCTTTTTAAATGTTATATATCATCTTTGTGGACTCCAGAAAAGTATATGTGTTGCAAGAAGTGGATGTGGGGCATGTAGAATATATTTATTTTCATCTATGCAGGTTGTTTTTGTTTTTATGTGTTTCTTGTAGCCACTTATGGCAAAGGCTCCTGAATCTGCTGTGGATCCACATATGACCTAGGAAAAGCACCCTTGTGGCTTTCCCAGTTGACTTAAAACTAGAGCCCAGTTTTCTGATTTAAAAGAGTTTATTTATGTTGATATGAACTATAACTTAAAAAATAAAATTTTATACTGATACTTACAGATAAAACCATTTTTTGTAAGCTAGAATCTATTATTACTACTATTTTTTTGGTAGGCACAAGGACCCTTCCAGATGGACTGCTTCCTTTGGGGCAACAATACAACCTCCAAAACTGAGGACAGCTTTCCGGAGAATAATTGTTCATGAAAAATACAACTACCCATCACATGACTATGACATTGCATTGGTAGAGCTTTCTAGGCCGGTCCCCTGCACAAATGCAGTACACAAGGTTTGTCTTCCTGATGCAAACCATAAATTCCAGCCGGGGCAAAAGATGTTTGTGACAGGATTTGGAGCATTGCAAGATGATGGTGAGCATCTGGAGGGAAAACCAAGTCAAGTCCTAATTTGAAGTTCCAAGGCAGTTAAAAGATGAGAGTTATGACAAAGTATGTTGGTTGTTCATGTGGACTTAGGCAAAGGCACTAAGAAGATATACACATTCTTTCCTGTCTTAAGCTTCCATTTATTGCCTTATTGCTGTTACTGTAATGATGCTGTAATGTAGGTAAAGGGGCAAATATGCCTACTAGACAATAAATTCTTTTTCTTTAGTGTGTGTATGCATCTGTAGGGTGTGTGTGTGTGTGTGTGTGTGTGTGTGTGTGTGTGTGTGTGTGTTTGTATGCTTGGTGTGTTGTCTAATGTTAGTGTGTGAATAGGCCAGAGGATGCCAGAATGTTTTACTCATCATTATCCACCTTATTATTTATTTAGAGACAGGATGTCTTTTTGTTGTTGTTCTTATCTTGTACCTTATAATCTGACAAGAGAAGCTTCCCCTCTCTCCACTTTTTCCAGCTCCCCATCTCTGCCCTCTCCCAGATCCATTCCTCCTCAATTTCCCTTCATAAAAGAGAACAGGAACAGTTTCCCAGAGACAGCAACAAACCATGGCATAACAAACTACAATAAGACTAGGGACAAACCCTTATATCAATATTGAAGTGACACAGTAGAAGGAAAAGAGTCCCAAGAGCAGGCTAAAGAGCTAGAGACAGCTTTGTTCTCACTGTTGGGAGTTCCACAAGACCACCAACTAAGCCATCATAACACACACATACACAGAGGACTTGCTCAGACCCACTTCAGTCTCTGTGAGCCCTGCTTAGCTGGTTCTGTGGCATCTGTTCTCATGGTATCCTCAAACTCTCTGACTCCTACAATTCTTCCTTCCCCTCTTTATGCAAGGTTTCCTAAGCTATGCCTAGTATTTGGCTGTGAGTTTCTGCATCTGCTAGGCACAGGGCTAGGCACTGATCTATGAATATAGCAAAATATCATTAGGAATTATTATTGACTTTTTTGCCGGTTATGTTTGGTTCTATCCCGGATCTCTGGGTTGTCCAGCCTCTTGTTCCTGGCCATCCAGGCAGTGTCAGGTGTGCGCTCCCTCTTATGTTATGAGGCTCATCGTGGACCAGTCATTAGTTGACCATTCTCACACGTTCTGCACCACTCTTACCACTGCATATCTAGCAGGACACATTGTAGATGAAGGTTTGGTGGATGGGTTGATGTCCCAGTTTCACTGCTTCAAATCTGGCCTGGTTATAGAAGATGGCTGTCTCAGGCTCTGTAACCCCCATTTTTAGGAGTCTTTGCTAGTGTCACTGCCATAGATTACGGGGAGTTCCCATGATACCAGGTTTCCACATTGCTCCACAATATCCCTACAGTTCTCGCTACTTCCGCTCCCTGCCCCTCCCCCACTCTCTGATCCTGCCTGTTCCCATCCCGACCTGCAGAACCTGTCTACTTCTGCTTTCCAGGGACATCCCACATTCCCTTCTTGAGCCCTTTTTGTTCCTTAGCCTCTGGGTCTGTGGACTGTAGCCTGAATTTCCTATATGTAACAGCTAATGTCCACTTAGAAGTGAGTACATACCATGTTTGTCTTTCTAGGTCTGGGTTACCTTACTCAGGATAATTTTTTTTTCTAGTTCCATCCATTTGCTTGCAAATTTCATATGCCACAAACTCCGCTGTGTAAATGTACCATATTTTCATTTCTCCTTCTTCTGATTTTCAGTTTTTTTTTTTTTTTTTTTTTTCAGTTTTTCAAGACAGTGTTTCTCTGTGTAGCATTTGCTGTTCTGTAACTCTCTTTGTAGATCAGGCTGGCCTTGAATTTGTTTCCTGAGTACACATTTTCTTTATCTATTCTTAAGCTGAAAGACATCTAGGTTGTTTCCAGCTTTTGGCTATTATGAATAAAGCGTCTGTGAACACAGTTGAGCAAATGTTTCAGCTATGTAGTAGAGTGGAGTGTCCTTTATGTATTTGCCCAAGAGTGGTATAGCCAGGTGTAGTTTTGGGGTTTTTTGTTTTGTTTTGTTTTGTTTTACTCTTTGGGAGCACACTACCCAGCCCCCAAATAAATACAAGGAGACTTATTCTTACTTATGAATGTCTGGTATTAGCTAGGCTTGTTGCTAGACACCTTCTTTAACTTAAATTATTCCAATTTCTTTAACTACATTTTACCTCTGAGCTTTTTACCTCTTTTATTACACACACACACACACACACACACATGCACACACACACACACACTTCTTCCTTCCTTCCTTCCTTTCTTCCTTTCTTTCTTTCTTTCTTTCTTTCTTTCTTTCTTTCTTTCTTTCTTTCTTTCTCTGTGGCTGGCTGGATGGCTGGGTGGCAGAACCTTGGTGTTTTCCTCTTCTACTTTTCTGGCTCATTGCTTCTCTCTTGGACCTAGATTTCTCCTCCTATTTAATCTCCCTATCTAGCCTAGCTATTGGTGGTTCAGATCTTTATTAAACTAGTCAGGTGTTTTAGACAGACAAAGTAACACAGCTTTACAGAATTACACAAATGTAACATAAAAGAATACAATACATCCTTGTATTATTAAAGAAATATTCCACAGCAAAAACAAATGTAACAAATTTTAAAATAATATTCCACAACAGCTGGGTATTGAGGAGTACTGACTCCCAGGTTTCTGAGGTATCAATCACTATTTGATTTCTATAGTGGCTGTACAAGTTTGCACTCCTTCCAGCAATGTAGTCATGTTCCCTGGATTGTTCCACATCTTGTCAACATAAGCTGTCATTTGTGTTTTTGATAGGATATCTTACAGAATCTAGAGCTAGCTGTTTCAACTATACCAGTGGCCAGCAAAGCCCCAGATTCCACCTGTCTCTGCCTCCCAGCACTGGGGTTTCAGGAGTGTGATGCCACACTAAGCTTTTGCTACTGAATTTTCTACTAGACAACTGGTCATGTGAGAAATTAGGGTTTGTTGATATACCTTATTGTGAAGATTAAGTAATTGTACAGCTCTTCTCTCCAAACAAAATTTTGTGGTGGTCCAACAATTTGTAGCTCTTTTTTAAGCATTGGAAATTTTATTTAGACTAGTTATTAAGAATTACTTCGAATATTACTATTCTTTAACAACTTCCCACCCCACTTCCACACATACATATTGTCATCTAATAATTAGAGCAGAGTATAAAATACTCATATTTATAAAGATGACTGCCTTTTCCCAGGATTTGCACAGAATCACCTCCGGCAAGTACAGGTGGACTACATAGACACCCAAACCTGCAATCAACCTCAAGTTTACAATGGTGCCATCACTCCTAGGATGTTGTGTGCTGGTTTCTTAAAAGGAAAGAAAGATGCGTGCCAGGTATGGACATTAGTATACTGTACAATAATTTGTGCACTTTTAATTATGAAATAATTACTGATTCACAGGGAGCTGCATAGATTTCAAAGAAGGCCACATGTTCTCTTTTAAACAGCTTGTGCTCCATACTGTTTGGTTTTGTGTGTGTGTGATATGTGGGCATGCATGTACCACAGTGTGCATGTGGAAGCCAGAGGACAACTATATGGCACACATTCTTTCCTTCCATATGTACACTTCTGAGATTGAATACAGGGAGCCAGGCTTGGTATAAAATATTTTTATCTTCTGAGCCTTCATGCCTCAAGTGTCCTCCTTTCCTTCAGTGATTATATTCATACAACTTAGATAAAATTATAGGGAGATACAATTATGCAAAATCTGGGGAGTAGACAGTGACACAAAAATATGCATCTAGGTATATTTTATTTTGCTACCTAAGACAGATGTGTGGAATTGCCGTTGCAGACAAAATGGAGTCTATTACTCTAAAGATTTATGTTGGGCAGTGTAATTAGAGCCAGTGGACTCACCCAAACAAATAACAGGGAGAAGTTCAGTGGTACTTATGTGATATTATAAATAACTCTTGGCCTCTCTGGCCATCTTTAATACCACACAATTTCTATTTTTCTCTATGTCTATAATCCTGCAATTTTCAGAATGTTAAGTAAAATCACACAATTACTTGTTTTGGAATTAAATTTATTTTACCTGCTATAATTTTTAACTATTTTTTTTGCAGAAAAATGCAGTAATTACTATTACTTGTTTGTGTAAAAACATGTATGCGGCATATACCTTATCATAGTCTACTGCTATGAACATTTTATTCATTTGAGTTTAGAATAGAAAACATACTTTCCTCTAAATCTCTATCATTCTTTTTATTAAATATTGATAATTATAAATATTATATTTCTTCCCTGTGGAGAGCTTCATTAGGAAATGTTTTTCTTTTTGCTAAGAATAAGTTATATATTCAAATGGAAACAAAAGATCTGTGTACTTAAAGATTTATATCTCTCTTTTCTTTCTAAGATTTCTTTTCTGTTTTAGGAACTTTCTGTAACCATACTTTTTGATGTAGGTATGTGAATAACAAAGAAGTTATTATTGTTATTATTATTATTGTCTTTCAGACCCTTTACATCCTCATCATTTCTGTGTCATAATTTTGGAGATATAGAGTATAAGACTGATAGGTCTCTTTGGTCCCTTGCATTATGGCTCCCAGGAGAGATAAGCAGATTCTACAGCCATCAGATTTGCCTGCACACATCTCTCTTGTCAAGAATTTTTCTTTGTTTTTATGGACGTTTGATCCTCTGTCTTAGCATGTATTTCCTTGGCTTTACTCATTTTAGAGTTTGCTCACTTCTTCTGAACCTATAGGTTTATGTCCTTTGCTCACATGAGGGAAGTTCCAGCTGTGATTTTTTTTTGTGGCTACAATTATCTTTAATTTATTTATTATCAAATGCTTGATTTGCACACCTACTTTGTGTATCTACAAGCTTGGCTCCTTATTTTCCTTTGTGGAGACTGAGAATTTTAGAGCACAGTTAAACCACAAAACTTGACTTTCAGGACTAACTTACAATTTTCTTTTTCTATGTGTGCAAATACACTCACTATTCACTTACTCATTTGAGCACATATGAGGTCAGAGAAAAACTCTCAGGAGTCAGTTCTCATTCTCCACCTTTTTGAGGTCAAATCTTTTTAGTCTATTCTTTGTTATACTGTGTATTCCAGGTTGACTGGCCCTGGAGTTAGATGATTCTTCTATCTCTGTTTCTCAGAGTATAATCAATGTATCAAATAGCCAAACACACACACACACACACACACACACACACACACACACACACACACACACTTTTTAATTTGTGTGTTTTGTTTACATGTATGTCTGTGTACCACATGAAGAGGCCAGAAAAGGGCATTCCGCCCCCACCAATCCCCTGGGACTGGAGTACAGATGGTTGTGAGCTACCATGTGGGTACTTGAACTCATGTCCTGTGCAAGATCAGCCAAAGCTCTTGAGGACTGAGCCATCTCTTCAGCACTCCATCTTTTTTCCTAGACAGATTCCTGGTGTCTCACATGGGGTGTCAGGCTTGCACAGCTAACTCTTTACCTGCTGAGCCATCTTCTCAGCCCTCACTTGTTTTTAATTCAAAAATTACAAATGTAATTTTAAAAATTCAGAATATAAAAGTATATAAAGTAGTTTAAAACTCTTTTCTTCAAAGGGAAGCAGAGTCAATGGTGGGGTCTGAATCCTTTGGAGGCTTCCGGAACTTGCTCTGAAGGAAAACTCGTGGCACACACAAACCTTCTTTTTTATTCACTGTTTCTCGAAACACATATTCGTTCACCACTTCTTCATAGCCTGCATCCACAAAGAGCCGCGCCAGGAACTCATCTGTAAAAAAATAGGATCTGGTTCCATCTTGCCTGACATAAAAATTTTCTCCAAGTTTGCTTCCAGCTTTAAATCTAAGCATAGCGTGATCATACAGCCCATAGTCACGGAACAAGACACTTCTGCCTGGTTTTAATACCTTGTATACATTTAGTAAGACAAGGCGCATCTTCTCAGGGTAAACAGCTGAGAGTACAAAGATCAATGTAATGACATCCACAGAGTCTGGGAGGATATGGTCAAGAAGATCATCTCTAGTGAGGTCACACTGGAATACTTTGCATCTCTCTGTGTTACATAAAGGATTTTGCTTAACATAGTCAGCTGCTCTTGGAGAAAAATCAGAGGCAAAGGCAAAGATATTCAAATCTTCCTCTAAAAGTGGTTATAAAGAGTTCCCAACCCCACATCCAGCTTCTAACAAAGTCAACTGTGATTTTTAAAATTTCCTTTTGAGTTCCACCTCCCTCACTTCTTCTGGGACTTTAATATTATGTTTCTGGTTATAGTGCCAGAGGCTCATGAATTGTGGTTTATTGTTGCTACCACTGTACTTCCCCTGTCATTTGTTTGGGTGGGTTCATTGGCTTTGATCCAAGTCCCTATTCTCTTGCCCCCCTTCTTCCAGAAAACTCTTCCACTGAATTGTCTTTTAAATTTTCGTTATTGGATCACTAAATTCTAGGATTTTCAGCTTATTCTCATTTGTGTCTAGGTATTTCTTACCAAGATTTCCTTTCTTTCTTTCTTTCTTTCTTTCTTTCTTTCTTTCTTTCTTTCTTTCTTCCTTCCTTCCTTCCTTTTTACTTCCTACCTTTCTTCCTTTATTTTTTCTTCCTTCTTTCTTTTCTCTCTTTCTTTAGTTTTCATTCATATCACACACTGAGATACTGCAACTTTTAAAGAGGGGCTGCTTTAAAATCTTTGTATCACTTCAGAACTGGTCCCTCTATATTGCCTTTTATTGTCCAAGGGGAGAATTTTCTGGTTCATCACAGAATGAATAACTTTCAAATGGATTTGGAATACTTCATAAAACTTCTATTAAATTCATTCTTAATAGCTGTAGTATCACAAATGAGACTCAGAGCCAATTATTAGGGGAAGGCTGAAGTATCAGAGAGAGGAAGCACCACAGTCAGTTCTCACCCACCTGTCTTGCAACTTCTTCAGCCTTGCTCCTGATTACTTCTGCCAGTCACTTCTCCCAGTCGCTTCTATTCTGTCTGGGTTTCTACAAGCTCTTATATACTCATCCAGGTTAGGATTAAAGGCACAGAACTCACAGAAACGAAGAAGTTCTGTCTCTGGTGTTATGGGATCAAGGGTGTTGGTCACCACTCCCAGCTTTACCTGTGCTGGGATCAAAGGTGTTGTTGGAAACCATATTTCCAACTAACAACCCTTAGTAGTTGAGCCATTTCTCCAGCATCATATGTTAAGGTCTTTGTGAATTTTCAAAGCTCCTCTTCAGTAATAGACTATTCACCACTTTCTGGTGAGTTAGGTTATATTAATAAGGAGACAACTCGAAGAAGGAGTGATCTGGTCACCTACCTCTGCTAAGTCCACAGTACTATTTGCTCTTCAGCTAAATGAACTGTCTGTGTTCGGAAACCCAATACCAAACCAGCATCTCTGGCAGAAGAATGTCTTTCTTAGGTAGCTGTTCTTCTCTGTATTTCAACACATTAATATGTAGTTTTGTTTTTTTTTAAACACTATTTGGGGGCCACCTACTCAGCTCCCAAATAAACACATAACGAGTTATTCTTACTTATGAATTTATGAATGCCTGGGCTTAGGTTAGTTTATTTCTAGCCAGCTTTCTTAACTTAAAATTAACTTGTTTCTCCTTTATATTTTGCCTCTGGATTTTTAACTTTTCTTTATTCTATATGTCTTTCTTCCCTTCTTATTCTGTGGCCAGCTGTGTGGCTAAGTGGCTGGCCCCTGGCATTTTTTTTTTCTCTTTTTTTCTTCTCTTGCTCTTAGTTCTTCTCTCTCATTTATTCTCTCTTCCTGGAAGCCCCATCTATTCTTTTTCCTGACTATCTATTGGTCATTAAGCTCTTTATTAGACCAATCAGGTGCTTTAGGCAGGCCAAATAACACAGCTTTAATTTACAAGAAAAATGAAACACATTGTAGCCAGAAGTTTCTATCCTGGCCTAGCCCAGAGGTCCAAACCCACAGTCCCACTGCTTAGTCCTAAATACTCATTCAAAGTCTTATATTAATTACAAACTGTTTGGCCTATGGCTCAGTCTCATTACCAACTAGCTCTTAGAACTTAACTCAACCCATTTTCATTAATCTGTGCATTGACATGTGGTTCTGTATCCTATTACATCTTGCTTCCTTGGGCAGCAGCCTGTAGTTTCTCTTTGACTCCACTCTCCTTCTCCTTGATCTATGCCTGGATTTCCCACCTGCCTCCAAGCTGCCTGGCCATAAGCCAACCCAGCTTCTTTATTGACAAATGGCAATAAAGCATATTGACAGTGTACAGAAAGATATCCCACATCAACACATCTTTTCATCATTAAACAAATAAATGAATGTAACACATCTTAAAATAATATTTTACATTTTCCCATTTTTGTACAAATAAAATGAAAGAGTCTTTAACTCCATCCAAGACCCCAGAAGGATGTAGTATTACCTAACAACAGAGACATCTTGCTGCCTGGGGAGACACTCAGAGTTCCTCTGTAAAGCTGGGGCATTCATTTTGAGCCGATAGGCCTAGAATATCTGGCAGACTTTACTATGAAGTAGAAATCTCAAAGAACTATCTCACTTTGTATTGCTAAATTTTGTCAGTTGCTTTCCTCTGTGTGTCTTGGAAGACTTACCTGTGAAGCAGGAATCTCAAAGGACTGAACTGCCTTGTTATAGCAAAATTAGACATTCTTTTTCTTGTGTCTTGCTTGTCCACTCTGTATAGCATGCTATCAGCAGTCAAGGCAACAGTAGTTTCTTGATCAAATGCGTAGCCTTGCCACATTGTAAGCAAACTCCATATAGAGTTTCTTTGATGGCCATCAATCTTTTATGAAGTAAATTGGTGTTGCCAGGAGCATATGTGTCTCATTGTCATGAAAATCCTTAGGTTATTAGATATCTTAAATGTCATATTTTATAGGTCTTTGCACCATTAAATAGATATTCCACAGCAAAAATGAATGTAACACTGAAGACTTGAAATCACCCTATATGTTATAGTTCATCTTGGGTAAACAAGTTCTGCCTTTGTGAGCTAAATATTGAGCAAATAATCTCTCCCTTTTTCCTTAGGGTGACTCTGGAGGACCACTGGTTGCTTCAGATGTCAGAGATGTCTGGTACCTTGCTGGAATAGTGAGCTGGGGAGATGAATGTGGCAAACCCAATAAGCCTGGTGTTTATACTAGAGTGACTGCCTTTCGGAACTGGATTGCATCAAAAACTGGTATCTAAAGCAGAAAGACCCAGTGAGATGAAATGAATGTTTTTGTCTGTAGGCCATTCTTAGAGACATGTAGTTGCAACAGAATCTTTATAAATCAGGAGGACCTGAGCCATCATACTGAACAATCTGAGGTGTATATTTTCTTTCTAGCTTTGTTCTTTACAAGAGCATCTTGTTGCTTCCAGATAGACCTTGACAACCTGCATTCATTTATTTTCTACAAGTTTTCTCTCACCAAAATTTTGGCTTGCTGATCCAAAGTCCTCATGCATACATACAACTTGAAACAGCACTTTCCTCTATTTCATCAACGTCTCTTAGATTATTAAATTTCTAATTTTCAAATGCAAGATGAGGAATGAAGTTGAAAGAGAAAAAAGACTACTTTTTTATGTACAGAAAACATTAGGGGTTTTAAAAATAGAATGTGGGAAATGCTCTCATTTATTATAAAAGAGCAGCAATCCGATGTGGCAACTGACTCATCAAAATTCCATGCAGAAGAAGTTGGAAAAGTAGAGAAACTAATAAATAGCTAATAAATTTCTTCCTAAATAACAAACAAGAACAACATGAGAACAATTTTTCCTGTGACTACAAAATCCCACAAACCCTTTTTAATGGACTTGTTATGAACAAATCAAAGAAAGTAGTATTTGTTTGCAATTGACATGCAGAGGCTGTCAATATACAACCAACAATGATATAAACTTGCTTGATATCATAACATGAAAATTAATGAAGGAGTGAAGGATGAGGAAAATTTTACTATTACATTTTCTGGAAATTCTCTTAAGGTTTGAAGGTAAATGAGACATACATTTCAAAATAATCAGCATACCTTGTGTGGTAAAGTAATTACATAATTGAATGGAATTAAAAAGACTCAGTCTGAACTAATGACTGTGGTAGGATATTCCCTAACCCCTTCTAAATGGCAGATCTTGACTGGAATAAGGTTTAGATATAGGTTTGTAATAATATAATTGCAGCTGGGACTTGTTCTTCTACTTTGAAATGATGGCAGATATGTTCCTTCTGCTGTCAGTTTCAGCCTGTGCATAAAAAGTGGGTGTGTTACATCTATGCTGAGATGTCACTCAGTTGAGAGGAGACCACAGGGAAGGCCTCCGAAAGCTGCATATACTTTGTGCTTGATTACTATCCACTTCAACATACGACTGAAGAAGCTGAACATTGGTCTTTTTTTGTGATTTCAGTTTGATAAATTACTACTGAGTCATTAGATATTCTAGATCCAAATGATCCAGATCATAATGTAATTAGGACTGATGTCATGGTATATGACATGTTCATGCTAAAATTTTACCAAAGACATTCAGCAAATATCTCCTCATTGTATATAGACTATAAAAATATATGTAATAGGGCACAGGATAGCCATTGTGAAAACCAATGTTATCAGGAGAAGTATTGACTTCTATTAACTCAAATAATAATCACATTGTCAACTGATAAAATTTAGATACTTGTCTAAAATAAGATGAAAACTTATATGAATTGTCAATGCTATTCTGAGATATTATTGTTCTATTTCATAAAATCCTTGGGGAAAAGTTGAGAAAATGATAAACTCTAGAGATATATTAAAAGCTATTAAAGTGAGATTACCTTCAGAGACTGTTAAAAAAGTGATCCATGTGACTGGAGAGATGCTTGGAGATTAAGAACTCCAAAGGACAATCCTGTTCTTCCAAAGGACAGATGTTTGGTTTCCAACAGTTATATTGGATAATTCTCAATATATGTAACTCCAGCCCCCAGGACCTCCAATACCTTTGTCTTCCTTAGGCACCTTCTCACATCACCAACACAGATACAGAGAGTGGGAGAAATAGTCTTTCGAGAAGAGAATACCAATTGGTTATCCAATATCAGACAGTTAACCCTTAAAATATAGATAAAAGCAGCATTATTCAAACTGAGCAGGTTGTACTTATATATGTAGAAATTATATATAACATATATAAACAATTGTTGAAAAGGGGACAATGAATTTGAAAAAAAGCAAGAAATAATAAATGAGAGGGCTTGGAGGAAGGGAAGGAAAGGAAAGTAATAATTGAAAAATAATTTAAAAAAAAAAATCTCAAAGTATACTATTCATGTGAGCCTCTAGGTGGCGCCCTACAGCTGTGGGAATTTACAGGGAAAGCCTGACTGTAAAGATACTTATATTTTCAAGATACAGTCAAAGCAAAACTCAAAATTCTATAGCTTGGTCTCAAAAGCCACAAAATAAAATTTATGTTTGAAAATATATTTATAGGTGAATCTCTGTTAATTTACATCATTTGTTAGTATTCTGCAGATTTCTGGAGTTTAGATTCTAAACTAAAAGTTGATATTGTATAATTTGAGAGTCTATCTCTGTAAATTAGCTCTTAAGGACTTAAATTAAAGATAGATTTTAGAGGTTTAAGTTTATAATGTTGTTATGTTCATTGGATAAATATACGTATCATTTCTTTCTACAAAACATTTAAAGGGAGAGGTTTGTGTTACAACAAAAATATACATTATTCAAATGTTATATGAGGTAGTCAGTACAGTACCATATTCTTAAAATAGTAACTTCTTTTGAAAAATAATATAAAATAAACACTATTGTTCTTCAGGATATCAGTGTTAACCATATTTTAGGAGTGGTGCTTGCAATATTTATTAATTATACATAACGGGCATTTCTGTTCCATACCTTTTATGTCATACCAGCAATAAAGTTTACTCTATGTGATACTCTTCCAATGTATGTTATTTAATGGCTCTCCTATTTATTTTATTATGTAGAATACATAGCTTTATTATCCAGTCATGTGCCACATAATATTTTAATTAGTGACAAATCGTGTATAGGATGATGCTCCCATAATATTATAATGGTGCTAAGATGTTTCTCCAACTTTCTGCTGTTACAGCCATTAAAATGTTGCAGTGCACTGCATTATGATGTATTCGTAGTTATACTGGTGTAAACAGACACACTACACTGTGTCATATGAAAAGTGTAGTAAGTTAGCACTTAATGATAATAAATGACCATACCAATGCTTCATGTATTTACTATTGTTTAATTTTTGTTGTTAATTTAAGATGTACTTCTACATTAAAAAGTTCACTGTGAAACGTTGTGTCATGTTATCCCACCATCATCATTGTGCATTTATGTTGAGCAATTGACCTCTCTTGTCTGGTTTTTCATAAATGACGTGATGTTCATTGATAATGATGAAACAGCTGATGATTCTTTTCTCTGAATGCATCCCATTAGAAAACAATGCATAGTTGTATTTACATTTAGATTTTTAAAACTGATCATAACGTTTATTCTAATTACACAACTGATGTTAATTATCTAAGTAACTTAAGCCCAAATCACTCATCTATAAGGAAAAGAGTATTTATTTGCATAGTCTATTAAAAAATTTTTTAAATGAATTCTTTGTGGATTTCACATCATGTATCCTGATTCCACTCATGGCTCATCCCCCTCGCTTCCACTCTATACCCTTGCACTTCCTCCACAAACCCAAACAAAATTTACAAGTAAAAGCAAAATGAAACAAAACAACAGCAACAAAAATCATGGTGTGAAAGCTGTAGTGTGACACAGTGAGTCAAGCAGTAAACTTTTTAGTCTACACAACTTTACCTGCAATTGTTCTTCGCAATGAATCATTGGTCTGATTTGAGGCCTCTAGTTTCTGCTACCCTATCACTGGAACTCCTCTTAGATACCCTGTCGTTCAGCCCTGTGTCATGGAAATGCTGTAGGTTTGAATTTGCAGGTCCGGCCTGTTCACATACTCCAGCAGTTAGTAGATGTGGTGGATGTTGTGGTGGGTTAACTCATAGGCCTGGTTCTGGGTGGTATCTGAGTTGGTCAGCCCGCCAACTTTTCCTCATTGTCACCGATCCGGAAAGCTCTCCAGCTAGCTTACACAATGCAGCAGACAGAAAGGCATAGGGCTAGTTCTGCTTTCATGCCCTCAGGTCCAACTCTCCTGAAACTATACTCTCAGGACCAAACCTTACTCTTTGTCCAGGTGAGATGCAAGGCTCGCTTTCTAGAGTGCTGCAATTGGGTGAGGGTTTGGCCAGTTCTTTCTCTTTTGTGAACCTAGGCTCAGCTCTCCTGCCCTGTACAGGTGGCAAGAAGCAGAGAAGGGGATGACATCTTACCCTCACACATATCACCGTATGATTTTTGAGGAAAGTTGGGGGCATACAGTTTGCCAAAATTTTGTTGAGAATTTTAGTATCAATATTCATGAGGGAAATTGGTCTGTAATTCTCCTTCTTTGTTGTGTCTTGGAGTGGCTTGAGTATCACGGTAATTATGGCCTCATAAAAGGAATTTGGCAATATTCCTTCAGTTTCTACTGTGTGAAATAGTTTGAGGAGTAACGGTAGTCATTCTTCTTTGAATGTCTGGTAGAATTCGGCACTGAAACCATTTGGACCTGGGCTTTTATTTTTGGGGAGGTTTTTAATGACAGCTTCAATTTCCTTAAGGGTTATAGGCCTGTTTAGGTAATTAATCTGAACTCCATTTAATTTTGGAAGATGGTACCTGTCCAGAAAGCTGTCCATTTCTTCTAGGTTTTCCATTTTTGTGGAATATAGATTTTCGAAGTATGGTCTGATAATTCTCTGAATTTCCTAGCGGTCTGTTGTTATGTATCCCTTTTCATTTCTGATTTTGTTGATTTGGATACTCTCTCTCTGCTTTTTGGTTAGTTTGCTTGTGGTTTTGTGGCGTATCTTGCCCTATGGTATTATCTGTTGCTTGTGGGGTCATGGGTATATGTAGCTTCCTTAGATTGGAGTTTTACAAGTGCTTTCTATAGAGCTGGGTTTGTGAATTGGTATTGCTTAAATCTGGTTTTGCTATGGAATATCTTATTTACTCCTTCTGTAGTGACTGAGAGTTTTGCTGGGTATAGTAGTCTGAGCTGGCATTTGTGGTTTATTACTGCCAGGAACTTCTTGATTTCATTATTTCCATTGAAAAGTCAGGTGTTCCTGAACAGATAGGTAACAGGAGGAACTTAAGGGAGACATTCAGGGATTGTCTCCTGAGTAAATTGGAATCACAATGGGGATTGAGAAAGATACAGTAGAAGCAAATCATGAGAGAAGGAGATGGTTGAGTGAGAGGAACAACAGAGAGAGATAATAAAAAATGTTTATCTTGATAGAGGGAGCCACTGTGGGGTTAGAAAGAAACCTGGTGCTTAGGAAATCTCCAAGAATCTGCAAGATGTCCCTGGCTAGGACTTCAAGCAATAGTAGAGGGGGTGCTTAAACAGGACTTTCCCTATAATCAAATGAATGATCACCCTAATTGTTATTATAGAAACTTCATCCAGCAATGCATAGAGGCAGAAGCAGAGATCCATAGCTAAGTACCAGGTTGAGCTCCTGGTTCAACTGAGAGAGAAAGAGATAGAGAGAGAAAGAGAGAGAGAGAGAGAGAGAGAGAGAGAGAGAGAGAGAGAGAGAAGAGAGTATATGAGTAAAGGGATCAGGATCATGAGGAGGAGACACACAGAGATGGCTGACTTCTTCAGGGATTATCCATATGAGGTGAAGAGAGATTGAAAAAGCCAGAGGTGGTGGATAACTATAAAGAAACTGCTTTACTTACACAGCAGAGAGTTTGACTTCTAAAAGCACAAGTCAGGCTTATAGTGTGGAATGGGAGAGGCTAGAATGAAGTACCACCTCTAGTTAAAGAGCTATTGGAAATTGATAAGCTTCTGGAAGACTGAGGAAGCCAGTTTTTCTTTAAAGGTGTGACCCTTAGATAGGTTGTCAACACTCCAGGATAAACCTCACACCCAATAGTATTTGGGCAACATGACCTGAACTCTGTGTGGTTTGGGGTTTTATTATTATTATTACTATTACTATTTGAGGTGACCTCATTATGTAGTCTTGGCTAATCTAAAACTTGCCAGGTAGACTAGACTGCCTATCTTTGCCTTCTAAATGATGGGACTAAAGGCATGCACCACCATGCCTGGCTCTCAGTGTGTTTTTAAAATGAAAAAGAAGACACAAAGTTGGGTTGGTAGGCAGGTAAGGGAAACTGGGAAGACTTTAAGGAGAAAAGAAAGACTAAATATATTTATCATGTTAACAATAGGTTTTGGGAAAAAAAAAACCTACCTGTAGCTAGGTAAGTTAGGCTAAGAGCCCATTGATGTTGTTTTTCTAAATAGGCACATTGTTAAACTGTTTTTTATAAATATTTATGTGTATTCATATCTGTATTGTTCCCAATCTTGAGTAGAGAAGCTTCTTATTGCAGTGGGTATTAGTTCGTGAGAAGACATACCATTATACAAAGTGCTAAAAATAAGTGACTGTGAATTTTAGTTGTCAAGAGAAATCTATATCACATATATGGTGAAAAATGTAAAAATCAGTGGATGGGGATGAGTATTGTGAAATGCTTTCCTCTGGACATGACATGGCATCACACACAAGAACTCACAGCAGGTGTGGCTATCTACATAAGACCTGCATGATAGCAATTAAGTTAAAAATAATCCCATTCCCAATCAAATCTGGAGTTGCACCTGCAAATATGTTTGCTGAATGAGTTGGTCCAGGCCTCTGTTCATACCATCTAGGCTAAATTGGGAGCTGTTCTTGTGTTTGTGATCTCTTGGTGAGTCTGTATTGCAGGAATTCTAGTTAGCAAGTAATGGAAACCCAGAACCAGATATTGGGGGAAAGCTGGTATATCAGAAACTAATCATAGCTACACAGCCAACTCCTCAGGCCTGTCTCCAGGAATCCTTCAGCTGAAAAGAAAAAGAATATCTCTGAGAAAGCTGAAAAACTCTCTTTTCTTGCCCCACCTAGCTGTCTTAACTTCCTCTTTCCACATTCCTAAAGCTAGACTTAAAGGTGTGGGTCGCCCCTCCCTAACCTGGCTTGGCTTTTGTTAGCTTTGATATTCAAGATTAATTTTATTAAATATATATCATGACAAGTCAACCAAGACTCCAGTTTTCACCACCCTTCCATGCCAGACCAGCAAGCATTCACACTTACATGTCCTTTGTATCAGTGATTCTGCCACATATTTCTTGATCCCCACTGCCTTTCCACCATGAACATTCAATCAATAAGAAATCAACATTTTAAGTAGATCCATAACAAACAAGAAAATTAAAACAGTAATAAAAGCCTTCCAATGTAAATATTCCAGGTTCAGATGGATTTATAGCAGGGTTCTACCAGATTTAGAATTACAACCAATACTTATCAAATTATTTCAGGAAATAGAAACAGAACAAAGGCAATTTTGGGAGAAAAGAGGTAATTTGACTTAGAAGTTAGTCTATCATCACAAAGAAAGAAAACAACCCCCAAAAACAAAAAAACCCTACAACCCAAGCTTGGGCAAGAATCTGGAGGCAGGAACTAAAGCAGAGCGTGGAGGAATGAATGCTGCTTACTGGCTTGCTCAGGCTCCTATTAAATTACTTTACTAATACACACCAGATACCTTTGCTCAGAGATGTCAGTGTTCATCTGGGGTAGGCCCTCTTATCTCAATTAGACATCCTGGGCCCTCTTATCTCAATTAGACATCCTGAAAAGGTCATACACAGAAAAAAGACATATCTGTATACTCACCTGGTGGAAAATTTCTTAATTGAGGTTTCTTCTTTTTAGATGTGTCAAAATGACAGCTAATGTTACCCATCACAAGAACTATAGGTCAATATTCCTGATGAACATAGATGTGAAAATTCTCAATAAAACATCTTCAAACTGAATACAAGTATATATCAAAAGATCTATCCACCAGTTTCAAGTTGGCTTTATCCAGAAATGAAGGGAAGTTTAATATATGTATGTCAATAAGCAAAATTAATCATATAAATGGGTTTAAAAACATAAATTATTTGATTATATCAATAGACATAGAAAGGATCTTTGACAAAATTCAAAATGCTTTCATGATAAATGCTCTAAAGAAAATAATCTTGGAAAAAATACTTTAATGTGTTAAAGTCTATATATGACAAATCCACAACCATTGTCATCCTAAATATAAAAATACTTGAAGAACTCTCACTAAAATTAATGATGAGGCAAGATTGTCCATTGTCTTTACTCTTTTCAATATAGTATCTGAAGCACTAGCTGGAGCAATTAAGCAAGAGAAGGAAATTAAAGAGCTACAAATAGCAAATAATGTCTGTATTCGGAAGACATAATACTATACACAAGAGTTCCCAAAAATTTTACAAAAGACTTCTAGAAATAAGCAACATTTACATCTAAGTTGCAGAGTACAAAATTGAGTTAGAAAAATGAGTAGCCATTATGTCAAGCTACCTGAAGAGAGGTAAGAGAGAGTATATGAGCAGAGGGATCAGGATCATGAAGAGGAGACACAGAGATGGCAAACCCAAGCTATCTGGAGTTCACTGACTCTAAAATGACAGCTGAGGAACCCTCAAGGGAAGGAACTAAACCCTCCAAATGTAGATGACAGTTGGATGGTGTGGGCAGTTTGTGGATCCTGTTGAAGTAGGATCAGAATTTGTCCTGGTACATGAAGTGGTTTCTTAGAGTCCATTCCCTACAGAGGAACACCTTCCTCAGTCTTGATACTGGGGGGAGGGTCTTGGATTTACCTCAAGTGGATATGCTAGAACAAAATGACTCACTTTGAGATTTCTTGCCCTCCCTGGGGAATGGATGGGGGAAGGTGTTGGGAGGGAGGCTAAGGGACAGCAGGAAGGAGAGGAGAGTATGAGGAAAAAATTAAATAAAAAAATTAAAAAGTAGCCCAAAATAATATTTATTATAGTTGATCCATATAGAAAAAAAAAACTAGTAGCTTTTCTTTATATCAACAACAGATATGCTGAGAAAGAGATCATAGAAACACTTCTATTCACATGGACTCAAAAGTCTATCTAGGAATAAACCTTACCAAGTATGTGAAAGAACTTAAGAAAAAAAAAAAGAAAAGAAATTAAGGAAGATACTAGAAGACATAAAGACTTCACATGACTGTGGATTTGTAGTAATAGGTTTCTGGCCCAGACTTTTTCATGGTTTGGACCTGTCCATGACCACTTTTCCACCCAAAAATGACTCAGGCACTTATATTAATTTCATGCTGTTTGACCTATGCCTCAGGCATATTGCTAGCTAGCTTTTACATCTTAATTCAACCAATTTCCATTCATCTGTCTTGCCATGTGGCCCGTGGCTCATCTGTGTTCCCTTACATGTTTCTTCTTGTTAGCTGGCTTGTGTCTCTTTCTCACTCTGCCCTCCTTTTCCTACTTATACTCCAATTCCTCTGCCTACTTCTGTGAAGTCTAACAAAGGCCAAAATGGTTTCTTTATTTAAAGAATGATATTCACAGCATATAGAAAGATATTCCGACATTATAGACTGGTAAAGTTAATATCACCAAACTACCAAAAGCAAATTACAGGTTTAGTACAATTTCCACCTAGAGCCTCATAAGATTTTTTTTCACAGAAATAGAATAAAAACCCAAAACGTTATTAAAATCATAGGGAAGTGTAAAAGACTCAAAAAAGCCAAAGCAATTCCAAACAAAAAGATTAATTCTGTTGTAATTACTATCCTGGACTTCAAAGTATTACAGGTTTATAGTAATGAAAAGAGCATGGTACTATGGCACAAAACAGACATATGGATCTATGGAATATAATAGAAGATGCAATTAAATCATATATTATTGCAGCTAGCAAATATTTGATAAAAATACACACTGGAAGAAAGATTTATCTTCAACAAATGATGCTTTGAAAACTGGAATAAAACAGACATATATACACAAAAATGAACTCCACATAGATAAAGGACTTTCTGAATAGGATTGCATTTGCTCAGAAATTAAGCTTAACAGTTGACAAATGAGACCTCATGAAACTACAAAGCTTTTGTATAGCAAAAGAATCAGCTGAGTAAAAAAAAAAAAAAAAAAAAAAAAAAAAAAAAAAAAAAAAAAAAAAAAAAAAAAAAAAAAAAAAAAAAAAAAAAAAAAAAAAAAAAAAAAAAACTCACAAAATGGGAGATCACTTATTTTCCCAGCTATACATTTAATAGAAGAATAATATTCAGAATATACAAAGAACTCAAAACAACCCCAAAGAAAAGTATTTTGCTATGAATCTTTTGAGAACTCTGAAAATAGTTAAGAAATATCTTTAAAAAAAAAGTGTTCAAGCTTGGGATCAGATACACCCTGGACTGACCCTTCGAACCCCACTCCAACTATAGGAATGCCAGACTCACTCTTGAGGGAGGGGCGACAAAACTGGATTTGGCCAGGAGTGGAGACTGATCCAAGCATTATTGGGTCAGTGGGACCATAGGACTGTCTGCTCCCTGCCCAGGGAAGGGATGAGGAGTTGCAGAGAAGAAAAATGTCAAGATGTGGTGAGAGGGGGAAGGGACCTTGAATAAGGAAATACAGGGATGGGAAAAAAATTTCAGAGGGAAATCTGAACACATAGTAAATATATGTGTAGCAATCTTATTTGCATTACCACCCTTGATAAGTCATGCTTATGATACTTATCCTCTTCATAGTTATTGTTAACTTTTCCTCATTTTAAATTCATGTTATTGTTCTTTTTGTTAAATACAAAATAATAAAAAAAACAGTAGGCATCAAATTCAGGGCCTCATTCACAGGTAGAGGACTCCATATTAAAAAAAAAAAGTGTTCAATATACTTTGCAATCTGAGCAAAGAAAATTAAAGTTACTTTGAGATTGCATCTTACTTCAGTCAGAATGGCCAAGATAAAAAACCAAAATAAAAAGCCTGCTAAAGAAGTGGGGAATAGGAAATTGTAGTGGGGTTATGCTGGTAATGTAAATATTTGTCCCACCTATAGGTTTAATAAAAGCTGTTTGGTCAAAAGGTAGACAGGAAGTGTTGGCAGGGCTACCAGGCTAAGAAAACTCTGAGTATAGGAAGAACAGAGACAGATACTAGAGAGTCGCCAGAGACAGCCACCATAGACACAACAAGGAGACATAGCAGACACAGAAGAAAGAAGCTGAAATGCTGCTCTGAAGAAAGGTACCTAGCCGTAGGCTGAACAAGATGGGTTAGATTGAGAGCAAGTGCTAGTACATTATGTGCCTGGACCTTAGGTCAATCAGTGTAAAAATAATATATGCCTGTGTGTGATTATTTGAGGTAAAGCAGGGCTGGGAGTGAGACTAAACCTTTGGTCCAAGCTGGGAAATTCTGGGCAAGAAACATTATACAACAGGAAATCCTTATTTACTGTTAACATCATTGCAAATTGACAAAGCCACTGTTTAAATCAGTACAGAGAATTCTCAAAAAGCTAAAAATAGGTCTATCACAAGACCTAGTTTTACTACTACTAGTCATATGCCCAAAAAAGCTGGTTGAAAGTAGCCTATATGTCTATCAGCTGATGAATGGATAGTGAAAAAATGACACAGATGTACAATGTAGAGTATTCAGTTATGAAAAACAATAAAACTGTGAAATTAGCAGATAATTAAATGAGTCTGCAAATAATCATGCTAAATGAATCCAGACCTTGAAAGACAAATGCCATGTGTTTTCTCTTATTTGTGGAACTTAGTTCTGAATCCTTAGATTTGAGTATATAAGATGGGGAAATGGTAGAAGCTGGGCAAATGGAAGGGACTATGGTGGAGCAGAGGACAGGCTCCACAGGGGAGGGGGTAGGACACAGGTGTAATGGAGGGACAGAACATCATGGGATACCTAACTGTGAAAGGAGGAGGAAACATGAATTACAGAGAAATGAAAGAGGTAACACAAAAATATATTTGAGAAAGAAAAAGAAAAACACTATTTTATAAACTTATTTTAAGAGCATATAAGTGTGTAACATTTATATTAATATATAAAATGTAGTGTACGATACGGGCTGATAATGCTCAGGAGCCACACATCATTAAAGCCGTGAAGTGCTAGATATAGAAAGCCTTCTTTCAATATGTTGGTCATGGCTTCAAAGAGACCTTAAAAACAAAATAGGTTTTTGCATTTGCTCTTGGTTGCCACACTTCTAGAACTTGTTGGTTGTTGCAAAATTTTAAGTGGGATTATGATAAAAACCTGGAACCAGATATTAGGGTAAATGCTGAAAAATCAGAGAAGCAGAGGAACAAGCATCTGGGGAAACTTCTCAACACAACTGAATCCTCAGGCTGAAATGGGAAGATCCTGTCTCCAGGAATCCTAAGACTGACTGCCTCTGAGTTGAGTCCTCTGCCAAAAGGGAGGAAGGGCACAGTATCATTCTTCTATCCTCCTGCCTCATATACTTTTCTCTGCTCAGCCATATCACTTCTTGACTCAACCTTCCTAGTTTTGGTGTTAAAGGTATGTGCCACTACTGCCTGACTGTTTCTCCTCCAGACTGGATTGATCTTGTTTTGTCCAGGATGGCCTTGAATACGCAGAGATCAGACTGATCTCTGCCTCTTGAGTGCTAGAATTAAAGGCATATGCACCACTCCCTGGCCTCTATGGCTAATTCTGTGGCTAGCTCTGCCCTTTGATCTTCATGCAAGTTTTATCTTTTAGAGGATACACAAAATATCACCACAGTGGTAGGACCTTGTTCATGAAGACACATTTGGTACACACTTAGAGGAATTAAACTGGTACTGATTTGGAAGCCTCCTCTAGTGGCTAGTTCTTTTCTTTTTTTTCTTTTTTGCATTTTTTTCTTTTATTATTTATTTTCAAAGAAGTCACACTTTCTATCCTTGTATATCCTTATTCAAGGTCCCTTTCCCCTCCCGCCACATCAGGTCATTCTTTCTTCTCCACAACTCCCCATCCCCTCTCTGGGCAGGCAGCAGACAGTCACATGGTCCCACTGACCCAATACTGCTTAGTTCAGTCTCCTCTCCTGGCAGATCCTGCTTTCTCCCCCTCCCCAAGACTGAGTCAGGTGTTCCTCTAAGGGGAGTGGGATCCAAGGAGTCAGTCCAGGGTGTTTTTGATCCCAAGCTGTTCAGTGGTTGTGGTTTGCAGCTTGGGCATGCTTTGCTTTTTGTTTGTTTGTTTGTTTGTTTAGAGACCACTAATGAGTGACTACATCCCCTGCTTATCTTTCTGACTTGTGATACCTTGCTCAGGAGGATATTCTCCAAGTCCATCCATTTGCCTGCAACTTCAAGGTTGGACTGACACTGAGAGATACAGTTGAAAGGCGTGTTCTTGGAACAAGTATATACCTTATAACTCACTCCACTAAATAATGATGATTCAATAAGTCATAAAAATAACTATACATGAGTGCTTTTCCTTCAGATGGACAAGACCTTTGTGGTTATGTAGCTAAGGGCGGAAGTGACATGAAGTGAAATACTGGATTAAATTCAAGATGGAAGTTCTTCTGCATCAGTAGCAACACTGTTAATTTATGGAAGCTTGTAGAACCACAGCCGTTCAAACTCTTGTCTCTAGAATTAGAGAAAATCAAAAGAAAAAGTAGATACACATTATACACATTAAGTAATTGATGCTTTTAAACAAGTGTCTATGATTCCAGCAACCCAAGGGTTGGGGCAGCATGAATACAAACTAGAGACAAATCTGGGTTACAGAGAATATTATAGGTCAGTCTGGGCTTCATAGTAAGACTTGGTCTAAAAAGCAAACAAAACAAAAAACATAAGAATTTAATTGATTGTAAGCACTAAATATCACATTTATTACTTAAAGATAGTATTAGTAAGGTTTATATCTACATACATATTCTCAAACCTTTTTTTTTAAACAGTTTTTTTTTTTTATATATAGCCTTGACTATCCTGGAACTTGTTTTGTAGACCAGTCTGGCATTCAACTCATAGAGATCTGCTTGCCTCTGCCTCTCAAATGTTGGAATTAATAGAGTGTACCACCATTGCCCAGTTATATTTACAAATCTTAATGACTAATAAAATAAGAACTTGTTTAGAGGTCACTTAGTCCAAAATATGGTATTCCTTTTTATAGTCATTATTGTGTTAGCGTTAACAACTTGTATTACTGTCCTAGAGTATTTTCACTTCACAGTTTTAGACAAGTTACTTGCAATAAAATAGCTACTTCTCAACTCATTTTATGAGGCCAAAGTAACCTTGATTATAATATATAATAAAACAAAAAAATATGTTGTTCTGTCTCGGATATGTAAAGGTAAAAATGCTAGGCAAAATATTAGTACATGAAACTCTATGAAAAATAACCCATATAGTAAGTTGCCATCAAGTTGAGGTTATTCTAGAAACAGATGGTTATTTTCGCATTTAAATGTCACTTTAATTTATATAGTAGTGTTGAAACTAAAGGTGCAAAAATATCGGGATTATTTCAATAAATGCAAAACAGATTAAATTTTTACAATAAATTTTATTTATTGCAAAAAGTCATTCAATGAAAAAGAGAAAATAATTCTTTAATTTTATAAAACATCTTACTTTGTGAGGAATATTAAATACCTTTTCTTTAAATCACAGATTTAAGAAGGACACCATTATCATTGTTACTCATTGTGATAGTGCTTCAGACATGGGGTGAAAATAATCCACCAAACAAATCAAAATGAGAAATAAATAAAAGAAAATAAGAGAGCAGAGTGAGAGATAGATGTCTTCAGACAGCACTGATCCTGGGTCCAGAGTACAGTGGGAAGTGAGTGGATTCCAGCTCCTAGGCCTCCTGGACCTCATCCCAGAAGCTGGAGACAAAGCCATGGATTTGTCCTCATGACCTGAACAGAGCAATGAAGGGGAAACAAATGGAAAAAAAAATACAAAAACCTTGATGAAGATTATAGAAACCTTAAAAGAGAATACTAAAAATGTCCCTTAAAGAAATAGAAGAAAATACAAATAAAAAATTAGAAGAAATGAACAAATGGTTGAAAGAAAATGAATAAAACCAAGAAAGAAAAATCCAGCAAATGAAAGAATCATTCTAGAAACTAAAAATTGAAATAGAAACAATAAAGAGGGAAGAAATGAGGCAAAGGAAAAAATAGAGAATCTGAAGAAACAAACTGGAACTACTGATACAAGCATAACCAACAGAATCTAAAAGATGAAAGAGAGAATCTCTGGAGTGGAAGACTCAATAGTGGAAATAGATAAATCACTCAAAGAAAACACCAAAACTGAAAAAGCCATAACACAAAACATTCAGGAAATTTGTGACACCATGAAAAGAACAAACCTGAGAATAATAGGAAGAGAAGAAGGAAAAGAATTCCAGCTCAAAGGCACAGAAAATGTATTCAGTAAAATCATAGAAGAAAAGTTTTCTAACCTAAAGAAGGAAATGCCTATAAAGATACAAGAAGCTTACAGAACACAAAATAGATTAGACCCCCTCCCCCCCAAAAGGTCTGCTCAGCACATTGTAATCAACACAAAACATATAGAACAAAGAAAAAATTTTAAGAGCTACAAAAGAAAAGTGCCAACTTACCTATAAAGGCAGACCCATGAGAATAACACCAGACTATTCAGTGGAATCAATGAAAGCAAGAAGATCCTGGTCAGAAGTTATACAGACACTAAAAGACCATGGCTGCCAACCTAGACTACTACATCCAGCAAAACTATCAATCACCATAGATGGAGTAATCAAGAGATTTCACAACAAAATCAGATTTAAACAATACCTATCCACAAATATGGCCCTATAGAAAACACTAGAGGGAAAACTCCAACCTAAGGATCCCAGATATACCCATGGAAACACAAACAATTGATAATCCCATAGAAGAAAAGCCCAAAGAAAGAAACTATACACAAGCTACCACCAAAAATAACAGGAAATAACAATGAGTGGTTATTAATATCCCTTAATATCAATGGACTCAATTCACCTATAAAAAGATACACCCTAACATGATGGATAAAAAAACAGAAGCCATCCTTCTGCTGCATACAAGAAACACACCTCAACTCCAATGACAAACACAGGCTCAGAGTAAAGAGTTGGGAAAAGATTTTCCAATCAAATAGCACCAAGAAACAAGCTGTGCTGCCATCTTAATATCTAACAATGTAGTCTTCAAACTAAAATCAATTGAAAGAGACCAGGACAGACATTACTTATTCATCTCAAGAAAAAAATGACCAAGATAGATCTTAATCCTGAATATTTATGCCCGTAATATAAGGGCAACAACATATGTAAAAGAAATACTAGTAAAGCTTAAATCCCACATTGAGTGTCACACTCTAATAGTGAGAGACTTTAATACCCTGCTTTTACCCTTGGATAGGTCAACCAGACAAAAACTGAACAAAGAAATAAGGGGTCTAAGAGATATTATGAAGCAAATGGACGTAATAGATACTTGTAGAAGTTTCCACACAAACACAAAGAAATATACATATTTCTCAGTACCCCATGGAATTTTTTCTAAAATTGACCACACACTTTGTCATAAAGCACACATCAATAGATACATACAAAAATGGGAATAACCCCTTGTATCATATCAGACCACCGTGGCCTAAAGTTAGAATTCAACAACAACAAAAATCACAGAAAGCCTACAAACTCATGGAAACTGGACATCTCTACGTCGGACCACTGCTGGGTCTGGGAAGAAGTTATGAAAGAAATCAAAGACTTTCTAGAATTCAATGAAAATGAATTCATAATGTATCCAAACTTGTGGGACACAATGAAAGCAGTGTTAAGAGGAAAATTAATAGCACTAGATGCCTATATGAAAAAATCAAGAGACATCTCATACAAGAGACCTAACAACTGAGCTGAAGGCTTTAGAACAATTAGATGCAAACTCACCTAGAAGGAGCAGATTGCAGAAAATAATCACTTAGGGATGAAATCAGTACAATGGAAACAAAAAGAACAATACAAAGAATCAATGAATCAAAAAGTTGGTTCTTTCAGAAAGTAAACAAAATAGACAAACCCTTATCCAAACTAATCAAAAGACACACAGAGAGTATCCAAATTAACAGAATCAGAAATGAAAAGGGAGACATAGTGGCAGACACCCAGAAAATCCAGAGAATTATCAGCTCATACATTTAAAATCTATACTCGACTCAAATGGAAAACCTAAAAGAAATGGACAGCTTTCTGGATAAGTACCAATTACCAAAATTAAATCAAAAACAGATTAAAGACCTAAAGAGACCTATAACACCAAAGGAAACTGAAGCTGTTATTAAAAATCTCCTAAATAAAAAATGCCCAGGACCAGATAATTGTACTGCAGAATTCTACCAGGCATTCAAAGAAGAACTAATATCAATACTCCTATAACTGTTCCACACGGTAGAAACTGAAGGAATGTTGCCAAACTCTTTTTATGAGGCCACAATTACCCTGATACCCAAGCCAGTCAAAGATGCTAAATCCTCAACTAGAGAGATGGCTCAAGAGGTTAAAGGAACTGACTACTATTGTAGGGGTACTGAGTTCAATTCCCAGCAACTACATGATGACTGTCCATTATGTATAATGAGATCTGGTGCCCTCTTCTGGTGTGCAGGCAAACATAAAAGGCAGAAGGAACACTATAGATAGCAAATAAATAAAAATTTAAAAATAAAAACCAAAAACCCAAACAAAACAACAATAACAACAAAGGCCTCTTAAAATAGATTTAATTTCAATGTGAGGCAATCTTAAGCTTAGTTTAATATATGAAGATGCTTAAAGTTAACTAAAAAATGAATTTTTGTTAAAGTATTCATCTGACAATTTTATTTTATTTTCCTCTGAAAACATGGACAAAATAGCTGGGGAAGTATGTCATTTCAAGTGTTTGCTTGGGAATCACAAAATCCTGGACACTATCCTCAAAACCCCTACACCTAATGTGACATGCCCTGCTCTGTAGTCAGCACAAGGTTAGTGGTGGCAGTAGGATTGGAAATTCAAGACCATCCTTGGACATAGGTAATTGGAGGTTGTCTTATGAAATGTGAGGCCCTGTCTCAAATAAATGGGATGAAGAAAACTTTGGTAGTTATTGCCTGAATAGGCTTTTATTGACACAACATCAAATATAGCAATTATTCAAAAGTCATTTTCTAGAATATGTGTATCACAATTACTAACAGAAAGGCTGAACTAATCATAAATCCCTGAAAAGAATTTCCTTTGTTATTTTTGACTGCAAGAGAGCTACATGGAAGCAAAACACTCTTATACGAGCTGTAGACAATAATATGGATTCTTCATAATTTTCAAAGTATTCAAAAGTGGCTTTCGGAGGACATTGTCTCATAAGCTTTAAAGTAGTAGTTATTTTTAAAGAAACCATTTCACCACTACAGCATCAATATTTAGGTTGTAAGATATCTGACTCCTTTAGACTAATAATCACATCCCAGAAAAACTGATCTACACACTAAATTTGTAGGTTAATCTAAAACACAAGGCTTATATTATAGTTATTAGGAAAGGTATGTTATAAAGTATTAATAGATTTGAATCATTATAAGGAAATATTGTCCAGGGTAACCATTTTTTTCCTTTGAGGATGAAAGTAAATAGCAGAGCTCCAGGTGAGAGCATACACAGGATGTGTATGATGAAATAGGGAATTTCTTTGGAGAGAGGTAACAAATAAGGTTTGTTGAGAAATGCTGATTAAGAAGTCATAAAAAGAAACAGGTAGAAGGAAGAAGGATTAGGCAAACATAAAGAGGAAATAAAACTAGGTGGAGTTGTACAGTTATGGGTAAGGTAATGTTGAAAAAGCAAAGCAAATGAAAAACTACCTAATAAAATAGTACCTGCCTAACAGTAAATTTTAATGAGAACAAAATATCCACATATTAATAGGGAATAGCTAATCTGTCAGGTATGTCCCAACGACATCTATGTGTTCTAAAGGTTTATAGAGAGTGATAAAGACCACAGACTGAAGAAGTAGTCCCAGTAGTTTTAAATTTGAAGTGAGACTGTATGTAGAGATTTGTGTTACAGGACTTCCTTCAAACAAGCAATCATGTGGAATACTTTTTGAGATCTGAAAGTTAATGTTCAAACTTCATATAGACTAATTATTCTATTTTCATGGTGTAAGCCAGTATATTTCATGATTATTTTTCACCCAACTGCTTGATTTTCATGAAAAACCCCCAATAAAAAACCCATCATCTTATATTAGATTGATAATTGACATTTATTGGAAAACTTTAAAAACATCCAGTGGTGGAAAGATAAACAGCAAAGAAAACCACTAATCATAGATTCACAGCGTCAGGATTAGTGAAGTGGACAGCACAATGCTTCCTCCCACGCTTAGTAAGTCTGTACACAATGTAATAGGATGAATTTAATTGTGCATATAAATCTTTATATATTCGTGTTCATGTCATGATGGACTTGTGACTTACAAAAACATAATAAAGCCATGCCTAATATTTTATTATCTGGTTTTGATTTTTAAAATGTCCCCCCCTTTTTTTTTGTCTAAGTAACATGAGAAAAGAAACCATGCTCAATTTTAAATTTTTCATTAGTGGTAGCCTTCATTAGCTGATACAATATTCAAATCTCCTTTTCTCAAAAGCACGAACATTGGAGTGTTTCTTCTTTGAAACATTTGAATCCTCTGTTTTCTAAAGTAGCAGGGTATTAATAGACAAATTATAAATTATGTTTGTACTGAATGAAAGCCAGGTAGATTTAGAACACCTAGCATCTGTACCATTTTCACTTTCATAGACCCAGTGCATCCTGCCAGTGAGCTTGGCCTTCATGGGTGGTGGTCCTTATTTTCCTTGCAGTGATGGCAATCTTGGGAGTAACTATTGCGCTCCTGGTTTATTTTCTGGCCATTGGTTAGTATGATATTTTAAATTTTAGTTTATAATACTCAATCCTTTAGTGCACAAAATTGAGACCAAGCACAAATATTAAATTTCCTCTATGACGTTTTCTTATTTACTTACCATTTTATTCCACAATCATTGTTTTCTGTTCATTGGCACCCCACTTACAAATATTTTGAGTTTGAAGCCTCCAGACAGATACTTTTCTCCAAGTATATCAGTGTGGGCAAGGCTGCAGGGTTTGATGGCAGAATTCAATGACAGAACTTGTCTAGAGGCTTTCTGGTTGGCTGGATATATTTCTGAGTATACAAGTTCAAACTATGGGGACCACTGTTCTCCCTGACAGACATCTGCTACTGATTTTTAAGATAGTATTGGCAAGTAGCAAGGAATATCCACAAATGACTCTTTCCATGCCAAGCTCTTTATATGGGTTCTGGGATTCAAACTCAGTTCTTTGTGTTTGTATGGCAAGCACCGAGCTGTGTTCCTATCCCGCATCCTTAGGGTTTTCTGGACCATTCAGTCTGTGCCCTTAGAAGCTTTCTAGTGTTTCTGAAGTTCTGATAGTTATGCCACCCCTGAATTTAACACACTGGTTTAAGAGGGAACCAAGCATCTATTTTATGTAAAAGTAGAACACTCTATTACTAACTTTGGGAATGGGCTGGTTGCCATGTAATCAGGCTAGTGTTGGGTCTGTAAAACTGAACATCCTTAGCCACACTATAAGACTATAAGAGGAAGTTCCTATCCATCTTATCTAAACAACTGCATTGGGCATCTCAAACTTTCAGAACAAAGGACTAGAGATGGGAGTTTCAAGTTCAGTATCAAGGTACTATTTGAGTTGCTTTCTGATGAATTCTCCTGGCTCATAGAGAGTCTTTTCATCTCACTCTATCTTAGAAGGGCCTTTTCATTTTGCACAGATGAAGGCTAGGGAGATGATTTGATGTTTAATTCTCTTCTTAGATTCTTCTTACAATGATTTGCTGACTAATAGTATAATTAATATATTTTCCTTATTTTTCAAATATTCTTGTTTTATCTGAATGATTGTTATTTATCCAGTGTGTGTGTGTGTGTGTGTGTGTGTGTGTGTGTGTGTGTGTGTGTGTGTGTATACGTGTGTGTACACATGCACATGTGTGCTATAGTACACATGTAGCAGTCAGGGGACAACTTATAGGACTTTGTTCTCTTCTTTCACTGTGTGGGTTCTGGAGATGTAGTTCAGGTCCTCAAATGGCTACAAGAGTTTTAAATTATTGAGCCATTTTTTCTGGTTTATAAGTTCTCATCTAAATTATTTTAATTAACTATAAAATAAGACTCTGTCTTCAAATAAATCACCATGCCAGTTAAAGTTTCATAATAAAAGTGAAAGGATGAGATAATTCATACTAACAATCAAGTTAAAAGCAATATGGTTTTTGAGACATATAATGAGAGTAGGAGGAACTCTGAATACAATACATTCTCTGACTCTGGGTATTGTATATTCTACCATTGACAAATTTATCTGCCTCCCTGTAAATATGCAAACTTAATATTCTACATGCAATAGTAAATTAATAAATTCTAGTCACTTTCTCTGTTATATAGACTTAATAGACTAAAACTGTAAAATATGAAAGTCTCCAGTTTTCTTTACTGCAATATTTATAATAAATAAAAATTTTCTGGAGAACAATAGTGAAATGCAGAAATGGCACAGCCCACTTCTGTCATAGTGGGCTATAGTTCCAATGACATCATACACATGCTTTTTAGATGACTTAACATAGTATCTTAGGCAGAACCTAGCATTTGACACTCAGGTTGCTGTAAGAAAGATAAAGAAAATGGTAAAAATACATGGAACAGATTTATACCTGGGATAAATATTTGATTTTGCCTTAGTTTGCTTCTTATTGCTTTGATAAAGACCATGACCAAAACCAAACTCATGTAGGGGTTTATCTGACTTATACTTACATATTACATTCAATCATTAAAGTAAGTCAGTGCAGAAATCAAGACAAAAACCTAGAGGAGGAAGTAGAAGCCACGGAGTGGTGATACTTACTGGCTTGCTTCTCATAGTTTATTCAGCCTGCTTTCTTATACACCCAAGACCACTTGCTGCAGGGGAGGGTGGGGAAGCAGTGTGTTGGGATTTTCCATATCAGTTATTAAGCTAGAAAATGCCTACAAATTTGCCCACAGGAAATCTGGTAGAAGCTTTTCCTTAAGAGAGGTTCTTCTTCACAGATAATTCTAATTTGTGCCAAGTTGACCAAAAACTAACCAGAAAATACCTTCAGAAGAGTAAGCTCTTTCAGTTGAGGGATTCATACTTTTCCATTTCCTAAATAAATGACAATGGACTGAAAACACAGTTTCTCTTACAATACGTGAGTGGTTAATTGTGCTGGCCAAACAGAGAGCTGTTTAATTCTCATTTGTTAAAGTATACTTATGACTTGAAGAAATACCATCAAGTTTATCCTGTTTGGAAGGATGGTGATCTAGTATGCTAGGTTAAGCCATTAGTATTTGGGGACAGGAGAAAATAAAGATGTGACAACTTGTGACACACACCAAACAGCAGCCTCCACAGTCTACAAAGGTTGAGGGACACAATGAAGTCCTAATGGAATGATTTAAAGTAGTGGAAGAACAGAGCAGAGAAAGAATGCAAGAACATAAAAATCATGTGGAGACTGAGTGGGGCACCTTGTGATATTTCCTATTTCAAGAGTGCTTAGAGGGCTAAAGATAATCACCAACAATGGACTTGGTAATTAACAAAACTTTTCTTTTCAGGATCCCCTAAAGATGCCTTTGCCCTCAGATAGCAGGAAGTAAATTTAAGAACACAGCATCCACATTTCCAAGAGGTGCCATGGGTGGATTTTGATCTTTCAATGGGTTATGGATGATTTTCCTTGTTTAGGGTAATTGGTTAAAAATTATTATTGGTTATGGTTAGAAAAAATGCTAAACAAGAGAGATTAGATTCAGCATTCTTGTTTTAAAAGAAAGAAAAAGGAGATACAGATATGATAGGATATTAGGGTAGATTATTGAATCTACTTTTAGAAAGCAATTACTAGCTTTAACTATTTTACATTGGATTGGATTTTTTGTATATGTATATTTATGAATATACAAATTATATATGTTGAGATAAATCTGAGATTAATTTTGCTACCTTACATATATCTCTATGCTTGTTCAAGGTATTATGCCTATACAGTTCATCTAACAATGTAATACAAATTGCTAGTCCCTGAAAGTTATTATTACCAACTAATTAGTATATAAATAAATGCAAGTTAGTAGACATTACAATGTCTTCAAATTCTTCAGAGATCTATAGAATATGGCATTTAAGATATTTTAATAATGTAGGTTCTCATTATTTTTATGACAATGGAACATCTGCTCCTGTCAGCAGCAATCTATTTTAGAGAAGATTATGGATATCAAAGAAATTCCATATGAAGTCCTCCTTCTTTGTCACAGAAGTTAGCCACTGAGTAAGAAAGTACTCTTGCCTTGACTGCTGACACTTAGAATTTTCAAAATAGGCAAGCAGGAGACACACACCAAAAATTGCTGAACCTTGCCAAGACAAGGTAGGAAGGTCTTGAGAGTATCCTGCTTCAGAGAGAAGTCTGTCAGACATGCTTGGCCTGTAAGTCGAAGAAGAACCTTGGGTGACTGTCCAGGCAGCCAGCTGCTTCATTTCTTACAATTTTTTTTTTGGAAGTTGCTTGCTTGCCAATGCTGTTTAATTAGTTAATATTAGTTCCTCCATGGGTCTCTGAGGGAGTTGTATAGGAGATAGTTACAGTTTTCTAGTGACAGTTGTAGAAAAGAAACTCACTTAGAAGTTAAAGTGTATAAGTTTGAGAGACATCAAAATATAATTTCTAGTTAGTAAAACAAGTTAAATAGAAAGTGAATTAGGTATAATCCTTTTGACTCATCAAAACAAAATAAATAATGGAATATTTTCTTTGAATTTGTCAATTGTTAATGGACTGGACATTACTCACGTAATTATTGTTTGTATATAATTATTGTACATATTGTATATGATTTTCTTATGTTAGTTATAACTTTTTTAATTTTTGACACAAAAGGGTAAATGTGGTTATATGTTATATATTAGTAGTTGGGCCATTCAGTCTCCTCCCTCTACTTTTTAATACTGTATTAGATAAACCCTATTTATTTTAATTGGATTTACCTGAGTGGGTTTGTTCCTTTATACAGTCACACAGACTTCTCTTTGAACAGAAATGTCTTGGCCTTGGGGGTGGAACATTTTTCCAGCCTCTGCATCACCTGTCATATATACTCTGACATTTTAACATTATCTCTTTTCCTCTCTAAGATCCCAGAAAGTTTTTCCCAGGGATGGTAGAGGTGGGGCTTGGGTGGGAGGGGGAATGAGGCAGGGTGAGGAGGCTGTGGGGGGAGGCAGTGGGAGGAGGAGAAGGTGAAGGAAGCCAGGCTTCTCACTAATGTGCGGTCTCTGGAATAGAGTTCTTCTCTATCTTCCTACAAAGCTTCCTGTAAGAGCTAAAAGGAAAAAAAGGTATATCTGCTGTATGTACCTACCTGGTGAAGGTAGTCCGTGGACAACCTTGCTATTGCTACCCACCGAGGAATGATCCTATGTGGTTGTGGTGATAGTTATATTGAGTATCCAATCAGGATTTCCTGAAAATGAGAAGACAGAGCCAGCCACGGAGATAACCATGGAGGTAAGACAGTGGAGCTTCATTAATCCTGCCACTCGGGAGGCAGAGGCAGGTATCTGTCTGCATCTCTGTGAGTTCAAGGCCAAACAGAGCCAGGTAGTGGTGGCACACATACTGAAAGACTCTGAGTTCTAGGGTTTGACCCAGGCATTCAGTTTAGGTGACTTGTCCAGGCTTGTCCGGACATGCCCAGGGTCCCCTGTCCCCCCCCACACACACACACACAAGCACAAGCCTGCGAGCAGACAGTAAAAGGGTTGCTAAGGAACCATCAGATAACCAGAAGTACGTGACCGGACCGCATACCAGCATACCACAAGAAGTCTGTAATCAGGGCCAATGCTCAGGAAGCCCCCCTCTCAGCAAGCGACCGTTTCCTCCCACCGTTCCTTCCCACCACTAGGCCTTCATCCAATAAGTAAAAGTTGTTGTTTAAATGAGCAAATGATTTCCTTGTTTTCCCTATAACCATACCTTTTGCTTCTGTAAGTCTGCCTCCGGCTCTCCCCTATGCAATAAAAAGCCCCTGAACAAAGCCTCAGCGCGCCAGTTAGCTCCCCGAGTTGCTGCCGCCCGGAGGTACCTTCGCCCCCCAATAAACCCTCATGCAGTTGCATCTGATATTCGTGGCTCAGTTTGGTCTCTGGGACTCGGGGTCTCCTTCTGAGGAAAGGTCCTCATTTGGGGGTCTTTCAATACCTAATTGCTAACCCCAGCTCTCGGGAAGACACAGCTTTCAAGCCTGCCCTTGAGATCACACATTCTTTGATCCCAGCACTAAGAAGGTGGAAACAGGAAGAGATAAGGCTGGGCAGAGAAAGGCACAGAAGGTGGGAGGAGAACAGGAACTCAGCGCTGTGATTCCCTTCCTTTGGGCCTGAGCTTCCCTTGGCTTAACCTGTTTGGTCTCTGGACTCCTGGACTCTGCCTGAGGATTGTGAGTGGTGGCAAGTAGCTGTGGCTTGTCCCTCTGTCTCTCCCATCTATTGGCTTTTCCCAATATCTGCCTCTGACCTTTTACTAAAAGACCATTTGGGATTCCTGCAACACATGGGAGCCACTTGGATTGGTCAAAATCTGTGCTGCCTACAAGGACATGGCATCAATAGGAGCTGACATGCTATCCGGGAGATGGACCATTCCCATTCCTAAGATAGGAATTTTAAGCAGCCTTTCTGGCTTTGTGTCCTGTCTAAGAGGCTGATGCACATCCTGTGTGGTGTGGAATGAGTCATTTGGTGTGCTGCATGGGACATAAGGGACAATGGTGGGGAACTGTTTACAAACTAACTGCTGCCAATGGGTCAGAGGCTGCTCACGCTGAAATTCAGTTCCCTATGTTTGTTCAGAACCACTCCTAGTCTAAACCATGTAAGTGCCTTGATTAGACCCTCTTGATGGTTGAAATTCAACCATATTTGGTCAGCTGTTCAGTTTGACTGGAATCTTGTATTTTTGCTTCATTATAACAAACCATTCTCTCAGGATGGAAAGATAAAAATCAGTGTTCCCCTCAGGTGTTTCCTCTCCCACTTTTTTTTTTTTTTTAAAACCCTCCAACCTCCTGTGGTCTGCCATTTGAGCTTTCTCTTATCAGTGTACAGATTAGCCGCACTCCCAATCTAGTTCTCTTTCTCCCATTTCTCCCTGCCCTAAGGCTCTTAGCTAATCATACATCAGCTGGGCTCATCCCTGAATCTATGGTTTTTTTTTTTCATTTTCTCCTTTTTGTAATAATGAGGCACCTTTCACTCTTCCTAACATCATTAAGGTATAATCCACAATTCAAACTATGTACATTTCAAGAATCTAACAATGTTTCATGAGTGGGATAGGACTCTAAGGCCTTAATAAACATAAAGCACATGGTATGGTCATGATATCCACAGTAACATTCACATCTCAGACAACTCTGGGCCACTGAACTCACTTCCATGTAGCCGATAAGCCCCTGGTAACCTCTCCTCTCTTCTCTGTCCTTCTGTGAGTTTGACAGTTATGGACTCCACTTAGTGAGGCAGCACAGTATTTATATTCCTGGGTAGACCTCAGCCACTTGACCTAGGGGCCAGGCTCAACTTAGTTTGTCCCTTGATAGAACTTTCTTCTTTATGCTGAGTGCCACTCAGATTTAAATATGGAGAGCTCACTAAATGGGCAATGACAGATTGTTCCTATGTTACCCTCCCCAGCTATTTGATGAAACAGACCAATATAATCATAGCAGAAAACTTAAAAACTGACAAAGTACTTTTAGTTTTCTAGCTTTCTTTTAAAGAAAATGTTATGCCACCTAAATTGTTGGCCATTCTACTTTATCCCCAAAGCATTATAAAAGGATTATTTATAATTATGTCCAATATTCCCTTCCTATTTATTTGCCTCTTCTTACCTTCAATTCAACACCATTAAAGAATACCTAAACCTTTTAGAATGACTTGTAAATCTGTAATGCTTGATTCACTTTTCCTGCTCATGACAGAAACACAGGTCAGATGTGACTTACACTAGGAAATGTCTTGACATTCATAGTCAGGAGCTGCAGATTGCCCAGTGCATATATCCATCACTCTACTTCCTGCAAACATAAAATAATGACCTATCTATGCATAGAAGTATTTTACCAGACCATGGTCTTCTTAGGCTGCTTTTAGTTTCTGTGTGTGATTGACTTGGTGCAGGTAAAGTTTGCGTCTGTCTGAATAAAGCTAAAATGAATTATCAAGAATTGACTGCTATTTTTATCTTCCATGATGTATTTGCTCATAACCTGGTTCTAAACAGAATATTAAAATTTCCAAAGAATAGAATAGTATGAACTTTGTCTGAAATACCCACCTCTGATATTTTTTGTCTCGAAAAACTTATGCCACTTTGAAAAGTTAGTTTGTACATTCATGAAACCTTTTATTCACTGTGTTCTCATTGATTTTGTATATATAGTCATCAAGTGTCCATCTTACTCTAGAAATTTCTGCAAAACAGACAAACACAGGATTTTTTAGTTAATACTAACTTGACATTGACTTTTCAAAAATGTATATTTCATCCACAACTATAACTTTTCCTCTACTTGGATTTATGAGAATAGCCTTTAAAAATGCAATTGGTTTATTTAACTTTTATAAACAACACACAAGAAATTTATGAATAGACCATTTTTGTGAAGAAAATGAACCCCTTAAAATCAGATGCTTTTTAGTTTTGATCTGTTTCCTGTCCTCTATAGTAAGCCCCACAGAATAAAAACTTTCAGATCTTTTCACATAGTTTACTTTTAATCTTTTATAAATATTAGAACTCATTTGTAAAGGGTTATTTCCTTTTTAAAGACTTTAATAGTGTTATGCTATGTTATTTTACTCAGTTACCTCATATGTAATATTTAAATATGTATGTCAACATAATATATTTATTCAGTTTACAGAGCAGTGAAGTCTGTTCAAATAAGGAAAGGCATACTAAGCATAAAAAACTTGAAAACATTTCAAAACTTCAAACTTTTTGAAAGTCTGGAAGTGGAGTCTCTGTACTGAGTCCCTGTGATGACTCACAGAGCCATAGAGAAGCAACACTCGTGGGAAGCTATTGCAGCATTCAACAGAGAAGATCCAGTAACTATGACATCAACACCACAACTTCCTCATGCCCTTAGAGTGCTTCTCAAATCCAGGAAGATAAAGAACAAATTGTGTGCATTGCTTCAGGAAGCATCACATACTAATTATCTATTGTTAGAGAACTGTAGCAATCTTATTTTTACTTAGAAAGGCCTCTTAGTTGCTTTCTCTAATAAGAAAAGAACTTAATTTGTATCCAGAATCCTAATTTTAAGGGACTTTACGAGATATAGATTTTAGATCCCCAATTTTGACTAGATAAAAGGGAACCATAAAAGGGGACCTTAGAATAGAGTATGAGTATGTTAACTCCTACGACTTGCTCTATAAACTCATTCCTTTTAACATTGTGTAATGTTCCATGTATTGAGGTAAAATGATTCATTTGACCACTCTTCGTTGAATATTTTCTTCTATTTTTTGATATTAAAGATTTTGTAATAAATTTCTGTATGTATTCTTATTTGAATATATGTTAGGCTAGATAATGACTTGGTGATACAAATCCTTTTAAATTTTAGTTCTGTGAACCAGCCTGAGAAGATACTGTCTCAGTTCCAACTCCTATTATCCAGATGTAAGAATACATTTCTTCTATGGGGTAATGCTCTTGTATACTGTAAAGATTTGAGTTGGTTTAATAAAATCCTGATCGGCCCTTAGTCAGGGTAACCATACTAGAAGAATTCTGGGAATAGGAAGGGTGAAGTTAGAAGTAGGAGTCATCGGCCAGATACAAAAGAAGCAAGATAAAAATGCCTTACTGAGAAAAGGTACCAAGCTATGTGACTAAATATACATAAGAATTATGGGTTAATTTAAGGGTGAGGGCTAGTTTACCAAGCCTGAGCTAATAGCCAAGCATTTATAATTAATATAAGCCTCTGTGTGTATATGTGGGACTGAATGGCTATGGGAACAGGCAGAACAGAAATTTCAGCCTGCACATTTCTACATTTTTTCTGAATATTTACTTGATTAAAAAATTTACTTCTTTGATTTTTTGAAACTGGGCTTCATGTAGCCTTGGTTAGTCTTCAATTCTACACATAGTTGTTGAGAGTGAGTTTGAGCTCCTGCTCATCTTACCTCTCCATAACCCAAGTGCTAATATTATAGGCATCGACTGCTCTACCTGGCTCTCCAAATCTTATTTTCTTTTTTAAGATTTGTTTATATACATATAAACACATGTATATGGTGTTTTGTCTGCATATACCTGTATATTACAAGCATGCAGTGTCTGCAGAGGTCAGAAGATGGTGGTGGATAATCTTGGGACTGGAGTCACAGTTATTTGTGAGCCAACAGATAACTGTGGGCATTAGCAACAGAACCAGATCCTGTAGAAGAATAACCAGTGTTCTTTTTTTTTTTTATCAAAGTGGTAATTTTATTTTTTTTCCTTCTTTATTTTGTATTTATCAAAAAAAAAAAACACAGTAAAAAGAATTTAAAATGTGGAAGAGTTAACAATAACTATACAGAGGATAAGAATGATAAGCATGGCTTATCAAGGGTAGAAAAACAAATAAGATTGCTACACCTATATTTTCTTTGTGTTCATCTTTCCCTCTGAATTTTTTTTTCCATCCCTGTATATCCTTATTCAAGGTCTCTTCCCCC
>PVIH01017226.1:0-18616 GCA_004025045.1 Sigmodon hispidus
TGGTACATCTACACAATGGAATACTACTCAGCAGTAAGGAAAAATGATATTCTAAAATTCACAGGCAAATGGATGGATTTGGAGAATATCCTCCTGAGCGAAGTCTCACAAACTCAGAGAGATAAGCAGGGGATGTACTCACTCACTAGTGGTCTCTAAACAAACAAACAAGAAAAAAAGCCAAACATGCCCAAGCGGCGAACCACAACCACGGAACAGCTTGGGATCAGAAACACCCTGGACTGACCCTTTGGATCCCACTCCACCTAGAGGAACACCTGACTCTCTCTTGAGGGAGGGGGGAAAGAACTGGATTTGGCCAGAAGTGGAGACTGATCTAAGCATTATTGGGTCAGTGGGACCATAGGACTGTCTGCTCCCTGCCCAGGGAGGGCATGGGGAGTTTCAGAGGAAGAAAATGACCAGATGTGTTGGGAGGGGGAAGAGACCTTGAATAAGGATATACAGGGATGGAAAAAAAAATTCAGAGGGAAAGATGAACACAAAGAAAATAAAGGTGTAGCAATCTTATTTGTATTTCTACCCTTGATAAGCCATGCTTATCATTCTTATCCTCTGTATAGTTATTGTTAACTCTTCCACATTTTAAATTCTTTTTACTGTGTTTTTTTTTTGATAAATACAAAATAAAGAAGAAAAAAAAACAAAAAGAAAAAGTAGACACATGACACACACTTCTAATCCTAGTTCTGAGGAGTCAGAAATAGGTGATCTCTTGGTCTTGCTGGTTAGTTAGTCTACAAATTGGTGACTTCCAGAGTTATTTAGAAAAACTCTCTCAAAAAATCAGAGAGGCTCGTGAAGATATGAAAGCCTGGCCTCTCAACACAGAAGCATAAACATGCATAAAAGCACATATATGTGTACACACAATAGATTATCTTAATTTTCTCTTCTAAATTTTTATGTTTAATTTTGCTTCAGGGAGAAAGTTATAGATTTGGGGGATGAAATGGAGAAAAGATTTTTTAACACAGCTGTCTGAATGGCTCATTTAACTTTACATATAACCCTAATATATGTAAGTCTATCTATATTAAGAATAAGCTTCAAAAAGACTCCCTACAAGCATCTTTTTTAAAATTTCTTTTCTTTTTGTAAGTGTATGGGCATATATGAATATGTGTGCATGCCTCCTGACAAAAATGTGGACTCACATGTGTTTACAAATTTTATTTACATTCTCATGTGTGTACATGTGTACTATTATGTATAAAGTCTCATAGGTGCCACTAAGAACATCAGCATTGATCATTCTCTGTTTTACACTAAGGCAGGGCCTCCCACTGAACTCAAAGCTGTCTAGCCAGCTTGTATTGCTAGAATTATTCAAATACAATACACTCTATAAAGATTAATATTTATTAGGGGAAGAGCAAGAACTTACAGATACAAAGAGCAATTCTAGGAGATTTGGAACTCTGCACAGGATGTTCAGGTTTCTCACAGAACAGTCAAGAACCAAAAGCAGGCCATCTGGTCCATGTTCCCAGGCTTCATTGAACCTGGCCACACCATGTCAGGGCTTGGGTCATTACAATACAGAGAGGTCTCTAGAAATTCCCTCTAATAATCTCAAAATTCCACTACATCTCCTCCTTTTGTCTAATGAAGAAAGCTCTAAACTAAGTATAAGACTATATACTATAGGGTTCATCACCAGGTAATGTCTAGGAGAGGAGAAATCACTAATAGAAGATAATACTAAGACTAACAAACAACAAATACAGGGTGTATCTCAGAAGTCTAGAATATAGTAAGAGATAATGTACAGGGATTACTTCAATGCTGTGTATCTAGAATAATAAGAATTCAATAGTGAATACTCTTTGCTGAGATATGAAATGATAGTAACCTTGACTATCTAGCCTTCAATACCATCAAGACCTGAGAGAGAAAATATATTAACTGAAAGTTGGAAGCACGAGAGAGTAATTTCCAAGATTTAGGAGAGGACAAAGACAGTCAGCTACCTGGACAGTCACCCATGATTTCTCTGTACAGATGGAGCATCTGCCTGGTACTTGATAGGAGAAATCGTTGTTTATAGTGGAGAGTCTAAGAAGTATTAATATCAAGAGTGAAGATTTTAAGTCTTCAGGAGAAAACTGTGTATGAATAAGATTCTTAGATTAACAACAACAACAAAAAGATATACAGAGAGAAGTAGAGTTAAAGATAAGAGTACAATAATATTGTTCCCTACATATTCCAGCTACTTTCTGTCCCACACCAGGTGACTTTTCTTGTATGAAACAGAATCTCTCAGGTATTCTTTACCAATGTGCTTGGGTTTAGAGAGGGACAAAGCCACTTACTCCAACTCCAAAGCCAGATTTCTTTTTAATCAAATAGGTCCACATTTCTTTTCTTTCTTCTTTTTAGAGAGATATAGATGTACAGCAGTGAGAATTGAGAAATTACCCAATAGTTCATATTGGTGCCAAATGTCCTTATATTCCTTTGTAGTCCTTTCATATGTAATCTTCCTTCAGCTTTAAGTGTCTCAGCGTTCAACATTTTTTTAATGTTGTGAAGATGTCTTCTGTAAAGACAAATATGAGACCCTGCCCGAGCCTTGTTAAGTAAATGTTCCTTACCACATATTCAGTTGTCCTGTTTGTAGTAGCACAAATTTGGGTTGTACGAAAAGAAGACTAGGAGCCAAATATCGGGGGAAGGCTAAAATATCAGAAAGAGGAAGTACCACAGTCAATTCTCATCCACCTGTCTTGCAACTTCCTGAGCCTCACTTCTGGTCGCTTCTGTCTGTTGCTTCTGCCAGTAGCTTCTATTTCTGCCTTGTTTCAATGCCCTTATATACCCTATCCCATCCAGGATAGGATTAAAGGTGTGTAGCCTTAATCTCACAGAAACAGAAGAAGTTCTGCCTCTGGAGTAATGGGAATAAGGGTGTTGGTTTCCCACTCTCAGTTTTTCCTGTGCTGAGATTAAAGGTGTATGTGATTAACTCAGCTGTTTATCCTTATATCCAAGGATTTCCTGAGCTGTCTGCCTAGGATTTGACTATGTGATCTCTCTGATATCCCAGGATTATTAAATACCTAACACATATCTACACAAATCAGAAGAGAAGTCATACTTTTTCTCCTCAGGAGGTGTCTCCTTTTCAAATTGGCTCTTTACCAAATATGTTGGTTACCATTTTTTTCTTCTTCCGTGGAAACAAAAGCAAAACCCCTACACCATCAAAGCACATATCCTGGTTTCCATTCTGAAATTAGTACATCCTTGAAATAAATAGGTTGGTTCAACTCAGAAGTCTTTTCTATTACCCAATGTCTCTCTGCAGCCAAAGTTCCTTTCTCATCACCATTAAGAAAATTCAAGGTGATTATTATCCTCTGTATAGTTATTGTTAACTCTCTTCTGCATTTTTAAATTCTTTTTACTGTTTTTTTGATAAATACAAAATAAAGAAGGAAAAAAAAGAAAATTCAAGGTACGCAAAGCACTATATAATTTCTCCTTGGGTTTTTGCATTTCATCTTTCTGTTTATAAAGCAACTCTTTTAAGGTGTAGTGGGATCTCTCTACAACTGCTTTTCTTGTGGAATTGTGTGGTATCACTGTAAAGTGCTTTATCTCATAATATCCAAAAATTTACCTCATTTTCTGGGTAGCATATGATGGAGTATTGTCAGTCTTAATTTGAGAAGGAATTCCCATCATGGCCATGGCTTCCAGAAGATAAGTGAGTACAGCATTAGCATTTTCAGAACTCAAAGCAGTTGCTCATTGCATTCCTGAGTAAGCGTAGAAGTTATGATGTACATATTTAATTTTTCCAAATTTTGGAAAGTGAAAAACATCTATCTACCAAGTCTCATTTCTTGTGTACCCTTGAGATTACTCCCATTGAGTAAAGATGGTTGATTTTAGAGGGAGCAAGTAGCACACGTTTGCAGAATTTCCTTGGCCTGATGCCAAGTTATGGAAAAGCTTTTTGTTAGTTCCTTGCTATTCACATGATGCTTATTATAAAATTCTGAGGCTACTATTGCATTTTCTATTAATAACTGGTAAATCTCATCATTACCCTTACCTCAATGTGTAAGACAACTCATTCTGCATGTTGAGAGTCACTTAATAGCTTAAGAGGTTCTGCAAAATCCAATAACACCATAATAATAGCATATTGTTCTGACTTCTGAACAGAATTATAGGGGCTTTGAGCCATCTTACTACAATTTTCCAATTTATAACCAGCTTTATCTGATTTATTTCTTCAGCATAAAATGTAGGAGTTCTAGAAATAGCTTTATCCCATACAACATGAGGAAAAATCCAGTTAGTTTAATTTTAACTGAATTCTTTTGCATTGGAGATATTTGTTATTAATCTCTCTCAGGAAGTTGCTACAGGCCTTTTGCCAACAATCACTGACTGCCCATAAGTGATTGGTTTCCTCATTAGTCAAAGATACAACAATTTCTGTTGAATTCTCTCCAGTCAACTGACAAAGTCAAAGTTTTTCTTTAAAAATAAAATCAGAAATCCTTTTTGATTTATGTTTTCAAGTTTTTACTCAGCCTATGTGGCAGAAATATCCATTCTGGTATAATATTTTCTCTTTACATTATGACTCCTATAGGAGAATACTTAGAAGGTAAAGTAATCAAGATGCAGTTGAGGTCTGGGTTTATACAGTTCATATGTGCTTCTTGTAATTTCTTTTTTATCAAGACTAATTCTCTCTCAGCTTCAACAGAGAATTTTCTGGGAGTATTTAAATCTTTATATCTATCTAAGGTTTTAAACAAATGAACTAATTCAGAGTTTTTATACTAATAACTGGTCATATGTGAGCGATATCCACTAGCAGTTTTTGAAAATCATTAAAAGTCCTTAGTCTGTCTCTCTTTAGTTGTACCTTGTGGAGTCTAATTGTTTGCAGGCCTATTTTATATCCCAAATAATTAATAGAATTTCTTCTTTGTATTTTTAAGAGGAAATTTGAAGTCCTCAATCATGCAATACCTTCTTTATTTTTTTCAAAATTTTTTCAAGGTCTCTATATACAGATCTGCCAATAAAATATTGTCAATATAACAACAGTAAATGATAGATGGTAGGAATTGTGTGGATCTCTTCCAAAGGCTATTGCACCACATATTGTCATAGAATGGCACTATTCTACATCCCTCCACTGGTACCTCCTTATTGGTCATGTATTGTTAAATGTGGACATTGTGAATGCAAATTTTTGTTTGTTTGTTCTTGTATACATATGGTAAAAAAAAGTTCATCAAATCAAAAACTGTAATTGGCCATTCACTAGGTTGAAGGGAAAACAGGGAAATATAAGACTGTAGGGAGCTTATGTGTTGAATCACTTTATTAATTGCCCTTAAATCTATCACCACTCTCCCCTTCCCAGATTTCTTCTTGACCACAAATACAGGGTAATTCCATGAGCTGGTTGATACTTCAATATGCTAAGCTTCTAAATGGTCGTGTGCAGCTGTTCTACAGCTAGCTGTTACTTCTTTGTCAAATAGCATTGCTAAACCCAAATAGGCTTTTCTGCAAACCATTTCAAAGGTAATTCTGTGAGTGACTTTGTGGGGTCAGTAGTTCTTAAACTGTGTTGTTTTGTAACCTGAATGAGTGGTTATTGTTTTGCATAGTCTCTTAAAATATTGTCTTCAAGGACATAATTGAGTCTCTAGTTGATATTTGAGTCAAGAGGGATCTTAATCTGGGCATTATATTTTTGTAAAAGATCATGACCCCATAAATTCATTGCTATGTTAGGCATATATGGCTTCAATCTTTCTCTCTGTCTTCTGGTCCTATACATTCAAGCCATCTCACATTCTGTTTTACCTGAGATAGTGTCCCAATACCTAAACATTGTATATGTACCTCCTTTAGAGGCCATCTGAGGTGCCATGATTGTGGGGTTATAATTAAACATCAGCTCCCATGTCAACTCTGCCTTGCATATAAATATTATCTATCTTTATTTTCAATTTTGGTCTTTGTTCATTTATGAAAGTCTGCTAAAATATATATTTTGTTGATTTAGTTGTTACTGTCAAATTCTCCAGTAAAGGCATTCTATTGCCCAATGCTGTATGGTCCTCTATTCCAGGCTTTGAATTTTCTGCTTATCCTGAGGAGGCTGTTCTTCCACTGTGACTGGATATGACTGAACCATTTTAGGCTTTGAGGTCTGTTGTGGGGGGCTTTCCAGGGGAAACCCTGAGATGCATTTCTTGATGGTAAAAGGTTGCCTTCTTTGTTTCTTGTGGACCTCCATTCATTTGTCCAGTGCTAGCTTTTGCCACAACTTCTGCACAATCCAGAAGGTAGTGGCCTTCTCTCTGAATCATTCCTAGGACGGGAAATATTCCCATAAATACCTTACATACAATTCCTCTTTATATGGCCTGGCTTACAAAAATTAAAACAAATAATGCTTTGATTCCTTATACTAACATTAGCAATAACTTGACCTACCCAATTCTTCTCTTCACTATGGAGAGATTCAGCATTAATTGCATACTGAATTCATTCAACTATGGGCACAGATCTGATCTTTAATGGAATTAACATTCTCTTATTTTCCACATTAGCATGGTTAAAGGACAAAGAGAGTATTAATTGCTTCCTAAATCCTGGCTCCAACACCACTCTATGTACAGCTTGAGTTAACCTCTATAGAAAATAAATATAAGGCTCATTCAAGCCTTGTCTGACCTTTGTATATGACTCAATTTTCTGTCCTGAGTCTAAAATCTTTTCCCAAGCACTTAAGGCAGCAGTAGAGCAGAACAATAAGGTGGGTTCATTATAAGTAGTTTGAACTGTCACATCAGCAAACTTCACTGAGGATCTATTCTTTGGTGATGTTAACACCCCTAACTTTTCCTTAAAATTCTACTGTCCTAGTCTAGTCCCTAAGCCAATTCCTCCATTGCAAATACTGGCTATGATACAACACTGCAGCTGTCAGCTGTATCCAGTCATTAAGAATTATTCAATTCTGTGATGATCATGAGTTTAACATATGACAATTGAATGCCTTGCAATAATATTGTCTCCTCCTCCTTAATATCTTTCATATTTCTCATCTTAATGGATACATAATAATATTCCACAGAGTCTGGTGCCTTCCCGCATAATTTCTTTGTATCTTCCATGACCAGGAATAGTGTCAGTGGAGTAGGGGGTAACCCCTTCATGGTGACTACCTTAGGTAGAGCATCTTCCCTACCATAATATCTCTTATTAGGAGGTCCTGGATTGTTCTGGGTAGGTAGAACCTCAAAGCCTCTTTCCAATATTGCTATATAATCCTCATGGTCTTGAAATTTCGAGGCCATAGTTTTTTTAGGCTCTGACTGTCCTCGGAAGACAATCTATCTAATGATTTCATAGAGTCAAAAGTTCTCCAATTCCCTTCATTAGCAAAATCAGGAAGTTTCTTAATTTCATCATCAAAATAAAGCCTGCACTCCTCTCATGTTAACTTAGAACTCTTATTCAAGGAGGAGGTACTATTTGAAATATTGTCAAAATTGTCAACTTTCAGTGAAGTAACTTTGTTCACTACTTTATCATCTTTAGTTTGCATTTTAAACATTTTAGAGAGTAATCACTCATCCCTAGACTCCAAACCTTTAAAATAGTTATCAGACAATTTTATTAGAGTTATAAAATATATTATCACAGTGAGAAGCAATAGGGGTTAAAGCCTCTGAATATGTAATCACATAGAAAGTGTTCTACCAAGGTAGAGAAAAAAATGGTAAAGTTCTGAACACTCATTAGGTCAGACATTGTGAATAGACATTAGATAATTACATTACTCAAATGTAATAACTACTTACAGCCAGCAGGTATCACAGATTTGTTCAGTATCTGGCTTTCTGGAGCACAAAGAAGAGGAAGGGACAATGGAATATGGCTGTAGGAGATGCTAGGAGGCAGTACTTTGAGGTAGAAGCTGGAGGCAGCAGTAGTGCAGCTGTTTTATCTCTACTCAGATCCCTGCCCCTACAACTGGGAGAAGAACAAGTTTCTCAGAACTGAACTTTGTGGGCACACACATGTGCTGGGCTGTGCACTAACCAAGCCAGGCACAGGATTTCTTAATTGGGAGGCTTAGGGACTATCCAAAATGGTTGCACTAGCTTCAACTCATAGCATACTAAATTCTATAAAAGCAAAGCTGTATGTTATTATAGCAAAGAAAACCCCATCAAATGTCCAGTGATAGCTACTCCCAACACAGGTAGAGCACACCATCCCCCAGTTTCAGACATGCTTGCAACTCAGCAGCTCCTTGGTCTGTGGCAGGTAGATCCAGCTAGTGCTGGGAAAATGCCCCACATTGGGTGCCACTTGTTACTTCAATTATTCAAATACAATATGCCACACAAGCATTAATAATTTCTAGGGAGAGAGCAAGGACTTACAAATACACAGAACAATTCTAGCTAATTTACAACTCTACACAAGAAGTTCAGCTTTCTCCTAGAATGGTCAAGAATCAAAAAGAGTTGATTGGTGTTCTGGTTGGTGTCCCTGGGCTAGATTGAATCTCGCCACACCTCATCTGGGGCTGAGTCTTCTGAGATCATTAGGAAATGCTGAGGTCACTAGAATTTTCCTCTATAATTCCAGCATTCCACTACAAGCTTGCTCTAAATAGCTCCTGCTCTAAATAGCTCCTGTTTCATCCTTTTGAGCATTGGGATTACAGACAGAATGTCACACCCACCCATTTTTTAAAGTAAATTCTGGGGATTTAAACTTTGAGCCTCATGCTTGTGTAGCAAACATGGTTCATGCTGAGTCATCTCTTTAATATCCTGCTTTTTATATGTTGTTGGGAGATAGAGTTTATTGCCTGAGGCATGTCAAACAAGTTCTCTTTTAACAGTTGCATCCTCAGGCTCATATAGTTGTTTGCAAAGTGCTTCAGTTTAAAATGGCTTTAAAGTAGATATATAAAACAATACAAATAGTAAACTTGGTGTGGAACATCAATGTACCAGCACCCAAAAGATTCATTTTATTTCAAGTTCACTTCAGGATAAGAACATTTAAAAGATACTTTTGCAATAGACAATAGAAAATCTCCATATGCTTAAAATATTGTTTGTAGAGTTTCTGATCTGGCACTGAATGATTTGGCCCATTCATGACTGAGGCCACTGAGCAACGACTTAGCAATGCCTCATGATTTATTATCAAGCTGAGCTCCTGGCTATCAAATGATCAGGTGTGAAGATGTCTTAGAGTCAGATTTTCAACAATTTTTAGAATCCTGGTGGATCTGAAGTCTCTCCAGTTTGTGGGGTAGACATCTAAGAGGAATGCAAAGATTAAAATTCAAATTCTGAGCCATAGCCAGAGCCAGTGTTATTTACTTTGTGTGGGTTTAGGGTAGTATGTACAAGCTAAACGATGAACTATAGAAGTCTGTTCTCTTCCCCTCTGTGTGTTCCAGGAATAGACCTTAGGTCGTTAGACTAGAGACAAGAACTTTAACCTGATGAACCATCTCCCCAGGTCAGCATTTAAGTCCTCACTTAGGCACAATAAAAAAAAAAAAAGCACTTGAGTTTGCAGCCAGTTTTCACACATTTGTCAAAAAGTTATAAGACTTTTTCTGTGATCCAAGTCTCTTCTACTTGGAGACTTCCAAGTCACCTAAATTCTTTGGTGACACCAGCCCTGCTACTGCTTATTTATTGTGTTTATAAAGAAAATATAAAAGAAGAAACAGAGAGTCCTAGTGTTATTGTGCCCTGGTGGAGAGACTCCAAAAAAAAAACCCACCAGAGATGTGAACTCTCCAAAATGCAACTGCAAGATTTATTGAAAAATGTAAGTTGCGACAAGGACCTCAGTCTGCCACACTGGCATGGCAATGACTGGAGGAGGTACTCTCTCCTCTGTAAGATGGGTTTTTAAAGGCAAAAACTACAAGTTTATACATCAATTAGGGGTCTTAGTAAAGATACAATTCTGATTAGCTCACTTTGGAGGACTTTCTAAATTTTTTCTATTATCTTAGCCTGTTGCTTGCCAAACTGCTTCCCTAGACTACCTCCTGGGATAGGATACTCTGTGGCTATCAAATGGCTACATGTTATCTCCTGTACTGGGATATTCCATGGTTAATTGTCTGATATCAGATAGCTATTATGCTACCTCTTCTGTTCATACTTTGTACCTTGGCAGGATTCAGGCCTATTTTAAACTGAGACTTGAGGTTCAGGACTTTTGCTCAAAAATGGAGGTATTTCACTGATTCTTCAGTGTAAGTCATGGTGTTTAAAATTTTTCTTCCTCCCAATCACTCTTTTTCTCATTTAAATACAGTTTACACATTATTAATGGCCTGTATCTCTTTGTGATAATTTGCTTCCTTTGTCTTTGCAAATATGCTACAATGAGCAACTCTCAGGTGCAAACTTCAGGTAAACATTTGTTGCTGGATGTTTCTCCTGTTTGGATCTTGCAAATTTTAGTTTGTCTTATTTAACTAACCTGTCTTCTCCCATAATTCTGACCTCCACCTAGTGTGTCCTCTATGAAGAAACTCTATCAAATGCTGGCATTTGATAGAGGTCAATTTTTCTAAGAAGGTAGAGTTTTCACCATTCTTTATGTAATAATGTAAAAACACATTTTTCAAGGTTGCAAAGACCATAGACAATGTCCATGAGGAAAAAGTCAAAATTGAAAAGTCATGTTTGTAAAGAAACAAGGAAGCTTACAAAGCAATACTTAGGCTAATGATTATCTTAACTCAGAAGACTAAATCCCAGAGTTCAAAGTGACTTCCTTTGGGTATCTGTTCCCAGAGCAAGATGCTCTTCTGTGCAGTGAGTATTTTTTAACCAACTCCCTGCAACTGGGCACTCTGCTAAGACTATAAACGTGTCATTTTACTTTGTATTGAAGCCTAACCAGCTGCTTCAATTTATAGATGCAATAGAACTTTTCAAAAGTCAAGGGAGCCAGCCTATATCACATGTAATAAAGTGAAAAAGGCAGTTTACAAACTCAGCTCTGCCTATCCATAACATCTAAATATACAAACCACTAGGTAGTTCAGTAGCCTAAACACATTAGCAGCTAGAAAGTGGTGATAAAAGAGATGAGGTGGCTTCCATCAAGGTTTCAGAACATAGTACTCTGCTAAATCAAAGCAGAAACTCAAGCCTATTTGGAAAAATCCAGTGTGAAGTACTTTGTGGTTTTGTGGGAAGATATGGTAGACACAGAGATGCTTAAACTGTTCTACATCTGCTTCCTATCTGCAGCTACAATGTGAAGAATAGACTTCCTTTCCAGCAGCCATCTACATATGAGTGATACATTCTGTGAAGCTGTAAACCAGTCCATTATTTTCCCTTAAGTAGGTTCCTGTCAGCCATTTTGCAACAAAAATCTAAAAATCAAGAAATATACAAGCCTTTCACTTTCCTCCAAATATCTTGCATTTTCTTCAGACTCATTTTGCATTTCACTCTTATGAAACCCATACTGCCTTTTACCAAACACACGTGCCATCAAGTACTTGACAGTAGGCTCCTTCAGCCAGAGTGATGTGATGCTCTCTGAGTTTTGTAGCTTTTAAGAGTCTGTTTGCACATCAAAGGTTTGCATTGGTTACCCAGCACTTTCCTTTCACTGAGGTCAATTTAAACAATAGACTGTGCAATTCAGTTCCCATTTGCCCAATTTCATCCATGAGCAGTTTCCAAATTTTCTGAGAGATGTTCTCCTTTCTTTTTCTTTTACACACATTTATTCTGGCAATTTTGCCTAGCAAGTTCTGAGTATTGATCACTGTTTGATATACTATTTCAAGCTTACCAATTTCAGAAAACAATTTGAGAAAAAGAAGCTCACTACTATCAACATACATCTTTTAAGCACTCATTATCTGCGTAACACCAGGCTAAATACATGAACAGAGACCCAAAGATGCTGTCTCTTGTGCTCCCTGATGACCAGAATCACTAAGAGACCAAAACACGGCCCATGTTCTTACCTGAGTGTGTATTAGTGTATAATACAGACTAAAAACATGGTTTCTTTCTAACATGACCCATGTTCTTATTCAAGAGTCTTTATGTGTTAGACACATGTGTGCACATAGAAAATAAAGGCAGATTTTGTGCGTTCTAGTCTGTCGCTTTATGATTTAGTCCCTTGAGACAGGTCCTCTCAGTAATACTGGAGCTAGGCTGGCAGTCAGCAAACCCCAGTAATCTTCCTGCCTCTGTCCCTGACAGCCCTGGGGCTACTTTCAAACCCAGGTAGTTTTCTTTGTTTGTTTGTTTTTGTTCTTGTTTTTATTAGAGGTCAAGGAATTCATTCTTAGGCCTTCATCCTTGTCTAGCAAGTACTGTTACCCACTGCATCATCACCGAAATCTTTGTGTTAGCACCTTCAAAATAAAGTAATAAAATAACACACAATTAAAGACAATTGCCAGATTTTTTGTGGCTTGGAACTCACAACATAGGGCAGGTTGGCTGTGAACTCACTATGGTTGCCTGCTTCAGCCTCCAGAGTCCTAGGATTAGAGGAATGAGCTACCATGCCGGGCAACTGCCAGGGTTTTAAAGATGTTTTCCTCGTTTGTTTTCTCACACATGTACAATTATAAGTGCATACTATGGGCATTAATTTTTGAGTTGAACATTATTTATGAATCAAAGAGGAGGAGAATGTTTAAAAAGACCCTAAGGAATTATATTATGTTTTTTTTAAATTACATATGATATTTATGTGTATACACATATATTTAAATGAAGTTATACTATGTGGAAGACAACACACACACACACACACAGACACACACACACACACAAAATCCATTATAAAGCTACCAGAAATTCCAATGCAGACATGGAGGAAAGTTTTGAGTTGTTAGTTAGGGGAGTCCAAGAGACTTCCAAATAGTATAGGCTATTTCTCTTGTCCTTGGTACTAGAAAAACAAAGTCCAACCCTCCTGCTAAAGACACTACACTCTTTGGACAGGGGACTTGAAGGAATTATTTTGGACCTTAGCTGGAAGCCTCCTTCCTGAAGACTATTTCTAATAGTGTTAAAAGAGAAAATAAATGTTGTCATGGGACAGAATTAATCAGTATCCCTTCTCAGTTACAATGCCTGTACACCTCTACAATGACCAGTATGGCAAGGTATTCCTAAAGGTGCAAGAGTGGTATGTATATGCTGGGACTAATCAGCAGCTACCTGGAATTGGACTTAAGGCTTATTCAATAGAAGGGGAATCATGTGTGCCACTGACAACTGGGTCAACCACCAACGGCTGGAGAGGCCATGGAACATATAAGAGAACTTACTACAGCTACTTCCTAAACCAGTAAAATCTCTGACTGTGTTCTAAATATTTATCCTTATGCCCACAGATAAATGCAGCTCTTGTCCCTCATCAAAGAAACTTTTTTTCCAGATAGAGACCATTACAGGAGCCATGACATATCAAAATGCAGGCTCACCTGACCACAGGAGGATGCCCATTCCCAATTAATACATTTGTAATACAACTCAACCACACATGAAGTTCAAAAAGCATTGCAGATGAGGTGGTAAAAATATTGTGAGAACCAAAGGATTAGGATAGCTTCTGTAGATAGTCTCCTATAAAAAGTATTGATGGATGGCTTTTTTCTGTTCCACCCAGCCACATAGCAGCTTACAAAATAACCACTCAGAGGCTTAATATTAGTTACAAGCTGTTTGGTCTCTGGGTAGGCTTGGTACTAGCTAGTTTTACATCTTAAATCAACCCATTCCTATTAATCTATGTATTAGCACATTTCTCTGGACTTTACCTGTGTGCTATTACAACTTGCTTCTCCAGGGGCTACCAACATCTCCCTTGTTTCCGGTTTCTTTTCCCTATATCTTTGCTTAAACTTCCTGCCTAGCTATATTCTGCCTTGCCATAGTCCAAAGCAGTTTCTTTATTAGCTAATAGTAATAAAATATATTTACCGATTATAGAAAAATATCCCACAGCAAAAAAGAACAATAAAAACAAAAAACTTTGTGTGTGGGAGTTAGTGATAAGAATTTGATCTGGGAAGTATTGGGAGTTGATAAATGAAAAATGAATATAATCAAGACACATCGTATACAATTCTCAAGAAATTAATAAACATATATGAATACACACATATATGAATTTTTCAATAAACTTTCCAAATAATTAATACAAGCTATGTTCTCTGTTTTTTTTTTTCCAGAAGTCAATGTATATTCAGTCTATCAATCTAACAGAGAACATGAATGCAAAAATCAATCACCACCATGTTGCAGGTTGAGTCCTAGCTGTGCCACTAAATGGAAATGTAACTTGACACCCCCTCCCAGTACATCTTTGCTAGCAGCCATGGCAGATGTAGTTGTTCCTGCTTCCTGACCCCCAGCATGCATTCCTCCTCACTTCATGCTCAGACACTTTTGTTTACAGATTACCTTCTTGTGGTGGTAGGAAGTATGTGGAAATGAAGTCCTGTTTCCACATTGATCCAATGTTCAATCACCAAGTGTAGACTTTGGCAAATTCATGTTTGTGTTCCTTGAGATGCCTCAGAGGCTGCTGAAGGTCTTTGCTGACCTGAGATGCACCTAAGGTTAAAGGAACACTGTTGAGAAGGGAGGAGGAAACAAGTGACCAGGTCAACAGCTGGTGCTTGCTCCAGCTTCAGCAGGCTTCTCTCCAGCCATCTGGCTCCATACTTAGTTCTAAAACTTCCTGATTGATGTCTGTCTGTTTTTCTTATTTAATGTGAGAATTTGCTGTGATGTTTCAGGGTGCCTCCCTGCATGGGGTCTAGATTCTTCAAGAAGCAAATGCTTTCCCACATTTACACCAGTGGCATTTACACACAATCCAGAGACAGGGAGTCACCATGAAGTCTTCAGGGTTAATATTCATGTAGAGATTTTCTATGAAAGAGCATATGACTGTAGTCCCCACCCTCACTGCATTTGTACAGGGAAAAGTTCCTGCAGTTGATATCAACTGCTTAAAATTAATTCATCTGAATCTACTGCTATGAAATTCATCTTGTTGTCTAAGTACACCATGTTTCCCAGGGTGTTAAACTCACAATTGTATTTTCATATAATAAACCAATTATGTCATGAAAAATTATTTTTAGATAGATGAAATCAGAATTAATAACTCAATTTTAACATAGTTTTTTTCTTTAAATTTACTGAATTTTATTAAGTACAGTATTTGAGAGAAGCTGCTTTTAATTGTCTTCACTGAGTTTTTCCTCTTTCTCTTTCTCTTCCTCCCCACCCCCTCTATGTGTCTGTGTGTGTCTGTGTTTGTACTGGAACACATGCACATGCACATTCATATGGATGACTAACCTCAAATTTAGGTGTCTTTTCTCTAGGTATTTTTGCAGACATTTTTTTTTTCTCAGTAACCTGGATCTCTTGAATCCGACTGCTGCCTGGCTGACAGTCCTAAAGAATCTGCTGGCCTCTACTTCTCCAGACCTGAGGTAGAAATGCACATGCTCACATCTGATTTCTCACTTGGCTCTGGAGTTGGGACTTAGATATTCATTTTTCACACCAAGCACTTTACCATCTGAGATGTCTCTACCCTCATTACTAAGCTTTTTACTACTACACATGCAGTTTGTATTTCATCTATAAACTATGTTTTTTTTTTCCTATATTTTGTCTCTGTTTTGAAGTTTAAAATAGTTTGTGGCTCTGATAGATAACTAAATCCCTAGGAGGCTTAGCTTTCTCCTGTGAAAAGCAAGTGTAATGAGGATGAAGACCTTATATGACCAATGAAAGGGTGTTTCAAAAAATGAGCATGCTTCAAAATATCCCATAGGGCTTGCTAATGCACAGTGCACTTACTTCTGCTTGTAGAACATCTGATCTGACTGGTCAGAGCTGGATTAAAAATTTACACTTCTAAAACAATATTAAGTGATTATGGGGTAGATGGCTGGAACCTCACGTTGTGAAGCTCTATGTAAACCATAAGGGCATTTGTGCACTTGATGAGCTTTGAAAACCATGACTATTATTAAATCAAGTGCATGGCATCCTCTTTGTTAAGGTACCCAGAGGCCACCAGCTCTCAGTTTCTTTAATTGACCTTTCTATGCAAAAGAAAGAAAAGCCTAAGATACCAGTATTTTTGAGTAAAGGGAAAGCTCAGTGGGAAAGGTAAGCTCTCCTTGGATTATGAGCAGAATTACCCAGCAAGTTCACTAAAGACATTAGCTCAGTGATCTTGCAGCAGACAGAGGAGCTGTAGAAATTGCCTGGGGAAGTTGCTGATGCCTAAAGAAAAGGACTCTAGGCTGATGCCCCAGGTGTCTACTTGACTTAGAGTCAATAGAAAGTTTCCAGAACTGGAAAGGGCTCCTGGAAACAATGACTCTCCTCAGCTTTTAAAAAAAGAAAAGCAATACAAAAGAATTTATCTTTTATAAGATTACTAAGCTCATTATCACAATAGCAGTCAGTGTTAAGGAGAGAAATGAGATATAAAATCCACAAGTTTACTATTGCTGTTAAGAAGGGCTTTGCTATTATAGCCTCAGTTCATCATTCACTTCTTAACTTTTAACATTTATTTTTAAGTCTTTTGTTACTGGAAATAGTTACACTGAGTAACATACATAGATGTGGAATTAGTGTACAGTTTTCCAGGTTATAATCTGAGAGGAAGTACAGGCATGGTTTCCTGTTAGCTGTTCATCATCAACACATATTTTTTTTATTTTTCAATTTATGTACATATATGTCTGTGTGCATGCTATGTGTGCTAGTGAACACCTAAGCAAGATATGATGGATCCCTTGCAGCTGGCATTAAAAACATTTGTGAACTCACTGATAATGAATGCTGAGAATCTGACTCCAGTCCTCAGGAAAAGAAGCAAACACTCTTACCTGCAAAGGCATCTTTATAGCTCCCAAAACACAGATTAAAAGTAGATGTTTCTGCTGGGTGAATAAATCAGTGGTACAGCACCTGCCTACCATATATAAGTCTTTTGTATGGATATGTGTGTGTCTTTTGAATCACTTTATTTACCCATCATCTTTCAATAAAAAAAAAGAATGCTTTTGCTTAAAGTCCACTAAGGAATGAGTATATCCACTGCTTATCCTTCTAAGTTTGTGAGAAGGATAAGTCAGAAACCTTGGTCAGAAGGATATTCTCCAAATTCATCCATTTGCCTGTGATTTTTAGTATATCACTTTTTCTTACTGCTGAGTAGTACTCCATTGTGTAGATGGACAACAGTTGGTTAATGCATTTATCAGTTTAGCGGCATCTAGGTTATTTCGTGGTTCTTGCTATTATGAATAATGCTGCTATGAACATAGCTGAGCTAGTGCTTTTGGGATATGAATGAGCATCTTTAGGGTATATGCCCAATAGTGGTATTGCTGGATCCCTCCTTGGAAAGAGTGATTTCCAGTTTTCTGAGAAACCTCCAACTGCATTGCAAAGTGGCTGAACAAGTTTGCATTCCCATCAACAATGGAGGAGTGTTGCTCCACATCATCTCCACCATAGGCTGTTATTTGTGTTTTTGATCTTAGCTATTCTGACAAGTGTAAATTGGTATCTCAAAATTGTTTTGACTTGCATTTCTCTGATGGCTAAAGATGTTGAGCATTTTTTCAAGTGCCTTTCAGCCATTTGTAATTCTTCTACTGAGAATTCCTTTTAGTTCTGAACCTTATTATTTTATTGGATGAATCAGGGTTTTGTTCTCTAGTTTCTTTATTTCTCTATATGTTTTAGAGATCTGTCCTCTGTCATTTGTAGGGTTGGTGAAAATCTTTTCCCATTCTGTAGGCTGTTGTTTTGTTTTAATGACTGTGTCCTTGGCCTTACAAAAACTTCTCAGTTTCAAAAGATCCCACTTATTGAATGTTGTTCTTAGTGTCTGTGCTACTGGTGATATATTTAGAAAGTGGCTACTTGTGCCAATACATTGGAGAGTTCTTCCCACCTTATTTTCTATCAAGTTCAGGGTAGCTGGTTTTGTGTTGAGATCTTTGATACACTTGGATTTGAGTTTTTTGATAGGCTTGGATCTATTTGTATTTTTCTACATACTGCCATCCAATTATGGTAACAGAATTTGTTGAAGATACTGTTTTTCAATGAATATTTTTGACCTCTTTGTCAAAAATCAGGTGTTCATAGGTGTGGGTTAATGTCTGAGCCTTCAATTCAATTCCATTGATCTTTAAGTCTGTTTTAAATGATATTTCCAGGCTGTTTTTAATACTGTAGCTCTATAGTATAACTTGATGTCAGGAATGGTGATACCTCCTGAGATTGTTTTAGTGATAAAAATTGTTTTGGCAATCCTGGCTTTCCAAATCCTGTTATTCCAAATGAAATTGAGTATTGGTCTTTCAATGTCTGTAAAAAATGTGTTGGGATTTTGATGGGAATCTGTAGATTGCTTTTGGTAGGATTGACATTTTTACTATGTTGGATCCTACCTATCTAGGAGCATGGGTGGTCTTTCCAATTTATGATATCCTCTT
>PVIH01017226.1:27277-42802 GCA_004025045.1 Sigmodon hispidus
GCTGAAAGGCACCTGAAAAAGTGCTCTTCATCTTTAGCCATCAGAGAAATGCAAATCAAAACAACTTTGAGATACCACCTAACACCTGTTAGATTGGCTAAGATAAAAGGCACAGATGACAGCCTATGCTGGAGAGGATGCGGAGCAAGGGGAACACTCCTCCATTGTTGGTGGGAGTGTAAGCTTGTTCAGCCACTTTTGAATGCAATATGGTGGTTTCTCAGAAAAGTGAGAATCAATCTCCCCAAGGACCCAGCAATACCACTTCTGGGTGTATACCCTAAAGAGGCACATTCACACTCCAAAGGTATTAGCTCAACTATGTTCATAGCAGCATTATTTGCAATAGCAAGAACCTGGAAATAACCTAGATGTCCCTCAACTGAAGAATGGATTAACAAACTGTGGTACATCTACACAATGGAATTCTACACAGCAGTAAGGAAAAATGATATTCTAAAATTCACAGGCAAATGGATGGATTTGGAGAATATCCTCCTGAGCAAGGTATCACAATCTCAGAAAGATAAGCAGGGGATGTACTCACTCATTAGTGGTCTCTAAACAAACAAACAAGAAAAAAAGCCCAAGCTGCAAACCACAACCACTGAACAGCTTGGGATCAGAAACACCCTGGACTGACTCTTTGGATGCCACTCCAACTATAGGAACACCTGACTCACTCTTGAGGGAGTGGAGACAAAACTGGATTTGGCCAGGAGTGGAGACTGATCCAAGAATTATTGGGTCAGTTTGACCATAGGACTGTCTGCTCCCTGCCCAGGGAGGGGATGGGGAGTTGTGGAGAAGAAAAATGACCTGATGTGGTGGGAGGGGGAAGGGACCTTGATTAAGGATATACAGGGTTGGAAAAAAAATTCAGAGTGAAAGCTGAACAGAAAGTAAATATATGTGTAGCAATCTTATTTGCATTATCACCCTTGATAAGTCATGCTTATGATTTTTATCTTCTCTATTGTTATTGTTAACTTTTCTGCATTTTAAATTCATTTTACTGTTTTTTTTGATAAATACAAAATAAATAAAGAAGAAAAAAAAGGGAAAAAAAAAAAGAACAACAAATCTAGCCCTACGCAGTTTTCCATCACTACTTCACCTAGTGAACTTATTCTTGTAACTGGGATATTGATAACTGTAATTTTTATATGTCCTCATCAATGGACAGTCTCATGGAAGTATAATACTGCTGTTGAGAAATTAGAAAGGCAGTCCCAGGACCCAATCCTGCTAAACTTGCTCCTAAAATTACACTAAGAGTCAGGTAGTGAGATGTTCTCTTTTACTATGGGATGGAGTGGAGGAGTAGTCAGAATCTAGGAGCTCTGTTTCTGGATGGTAGAAGAGCCTTGTACTAAGTGCACTAAAATGCCAAGTCCTTTTGTTTGGTAGAGACTTGCATAGGTATGCAAGGTGTCAGTCTGCTTTAGCAGGCCCACGGAGAGTCATTATGGGGAATTAAGTAGCCTGGAGAGGAAAGGTTAAGCTGATGTTTTTGATTCCAAAAAGCTCCATAGTTGACAGGAATCCTACACAGAGAGTCCAGCCCCTTCTAACTGCAGCAAGGTTAAGGTCACCTTGGACTGCCATCTGCATTGCTGTGTGTCTAAGGTCTGAGAATAATTTCCTAGGACTGCTACTCCTTCATAAAATGGGGGCTGGGTGTCATAGCCTAGTCAACAGAAGGATGTTAAATTAGGTGGAGTAACATTCAGAAGTGAAAAGGACCTTTGTATCAGATCATAAAATGAATCCTCCATTTGGTATGAAGGTACTGGTATGGGTCTGTGTCTTCCAAGGGCCACAGTGGCACTGTTCTCCTTCTGGGGGTAACTGGTCATGGGAGCTCGTTGGGTAGGTACTGGCTCAGGGTTAGGGTTCATGACTTTGTTGGGGTCTATCGAGGCAGTCCTTAGCAGGGTCAGAGTGCATCAAATGGTGAAGGTGACCACCGGGTCAGGTCTGTTACAGTACAGACAAAGACCTTAGAACAGTCTGCCTGTCTTCCCGCAGCAGTGACTTAATATCCAAAGAGTTGCAGCGGCCCCCAACAGTTGCCCATGAGTGATTACGAAAGTGCCTTTTGTCATAACAGGGGCCACAATCTATCCAGGCTTTGTACATTTGCCAGCTCCAATTATGCTTCTATACCCTCGGCCCACTGAAATTAGTTCAGTCTTAACTGGGGCCTCCCACCAAATATATCCTGTACTCTCACATCCCCAGGCAACATAAGCATCTCCTGGCCCCCCACATTTCTTGAATTGGGCTTTGTCTCGGGAATGGCCCAGACAGACATAAAAATATTGATCCTTCTGACCTGGAGAGGCACAGCCATACCCTGGGAAGGGTTCTTGGTCAGAAGGATCTCAAGCCTCTCCCACCAAATCGCAAAGATCCACATGAAATCTGGGAACCATGTGTCCTTGGGCTCTTTGGTGGATGAACTGGAGTTGGCGACAACACCTGTCTCAGTATTGATTCTCGTCCAAGTCTGGTTCCACAGCGTGTCAGGGTTGGTCTCGAAGTGACCGTTGACCATAGCCACAGAATCAGTAGAGCCTTGAACATGTTGATGGTGGATCTTAAGCCACATGGGGTTCGCCAGGTCAGGTTCAGCCATCCAGGAGGGATCTTGGGGGTTGGTGTCAGGGTCCTTGGGCAAATGTCAGAATGGGAGTTGTGGATCTAGGGGGGCTATCCCGTCAACCCTAAGTGCAGTGGGAGTTGTGAGGGGGACTAGAAACAGTTCCATCTAGGTTCTAGACTTCTTTGTTGATGTCTGCACACCAGGACCCAATCCCCAGACTGAAAGCCAGGTGACTTGGGGAAAGAAAGTGATGAGTATAAAGCTCATAACTGGGGCCATATTTTAGCTTGTGTTCGAGTCTCATTTCTTTAATGAAGTCCGCATCTTCTACCTGCAGTTCTGTCTGTAGGCTAGGAATGAGAGGAGGTGATTGTCCATACATTATCTCAAATGGGGTGAGCCCTAGTTGTTAAGGAGAGTTCTGAACTCGAAACAAGGCAAAGGGGATGAGCGTCACCCAATCACCGCCAGTCTCTAAAGCTAACTTTGAAAGTGTCTCTTTTAGGGTCCTATTCATTCTCTCAACTTGTGCTGAGCTCTGTCTGGGTACTATATGCATAATGTAATTTCTATTTGGTTCCCAGTGCAGTGGCTATTCCCTGTCTTACCTATAAAATGGAGACTGGGCTATTCATATATGACCCAATCATATATGGAAAGCCATACCTGGGAATAATTAGTTCGGGTAGCTTCTTGGTCACCAAATGTGCTATTTCATGTTTGTGGGAAGGCCTCAGTCCATTCTGAAAAAGTATCTATAAAAACTAACAAGTATTTATATCTGTATTAACCTGGCTTCATTTCAGTGAGGTCTGCCTCCTAAAATGTCCCTGGGTGGGTACCTCTAAGGCAAGTCTCTTTGTCACCTTTTGTCCAACATCCCAAGTTAAGGTGCAGAAGCTGAACAGAAGTGGGCTGTAAAATCTTAAGGCTCACACCAATGACTCACTTCCTCCCATAAGGCTTCACCTCTGAGGGTTCCACAATGTTTCCTAAAGCATCATCAGTTGGGGTCCAAGTGTACAAACACATGATCCTACAGAGGAAATTCCACATTAAAACTGCGTCAGTTCATAAAGGACATGAAAAGTTCCTTAACTAAATTCTGTCCAGAAGTGTATGCTAAAGAATATGTATTCTGGCTGATCTGTCAGTGAGTTACGGACACTGTTTGATGGGGTGGCAAGTGTTTTATTTTAGTGCCTGTATTTGCAGATGCATGCCAGTTTGCTGATGCATGGGGGTGTCCAGGGCAAAGAACAATTTCACTATAGTTTCTCAGGTGTTTTTCATCTCATCTTTTTGAGACAGCACCTTCCATTGGTCAGCTAATCACCAAGATAGGTTGACTTGAAAACAAGCCACTCCAAATCTGCCTTTATAAGTACATGCCACTAATTGTTAGGGTTTTGAGCATATATTGGTGTATATATCACATATATCCAGTTATCTGGCAACATATTTCTAAGAAAGCCTACCATACTTCCATAGGACATGGGAAATGTAGCAGAAAGCAGTGGTAGACAGCAAAAGACTCTTAATAGCTGTTTCTATGTTAAAAAAAATGGAGGGAAGAAGAGAAGAAGAAAGCTCTCAGGAGAAGACAGAGAGAGGGAGAGAGGCAAATGCACATGGAACCTTGTTTTTAAAAGGGATTGATGTCAGAGACTAGGGGAGGGCATGGATTGACATCAGAGTTCAGAGGGCATATCTCTTAGGGACTAACACTAATATCTTGACTTTTCTTTTTAATTAATGGACTCTAGGGATTGAAGGTAGGTCATTATGCCTGCTAGGCAGGGACTTTGCCAAATGAACTATCTCTCTTGCATGTAAGTAGATTTGTTTTACTTGTTCTTGATTGGCTCTTTCCCCATCTCCACTCCCCCCTTCAAGCCTGTGAAACAAAATATGTAGTAGCTGTCTTTCTTCTGTGATATTTCTGCTGACTACTTTTGTAACCTCATGTGAGAACACACGAGAGAAGGTGCCCATGTAGAGATAAAGTAATAAAAACTGGGGCTATAGCTCAGTTGTACAGACTTAAAACTGAGACGTACCACCAGACTGTGGATTCAAACATTAGCACTTCCCAAAAAGAAAAAAATAAATAAATAAAAAGGACAATCCAGGCAGTAAGTTCCTTATGTGAATCACAAGCACAAGTACAGGTCCAGCATGACTGTCAGGACTGAGACATAAATTGAGTTACCTAACCTTCTCACCTCTGTCTTCCCGCTACACGGTGCCTATAGCCTTGTTTCAGATCTTGGAGGTAGCCATATCTCTTTTTTTGACTCTAAAGTGTCTGACCCCAGCTGAAGGGTTATATAGAGGATTTGCTCATCGATCTCTTATTTAATGATGTGAATGACTTCCTGATTTAAACAAGAAAAGGGATACAGAAGATAAACAAACATGTTTTAGAAATAACTGGGTGCCACTTATTGGGGTGTTTGGCAGATTGCATTCTAATAAGTATAGTGGATGGACAATGAGTTCATTGTCGTCCAGGCTGAGAAATCGTAGTTTATTCAACAGTAGATGAAGTGTGTCTTTAACCTGTGTCTGTCCTGTGGATTTAGATAAGATGGGGAGAAGCATTGCTCCCTGAGACTGAAGTAGGATTACACTGTTTCATTAGAATCATTTTAATTTAAAAGTGCTTAGCTGAGCTCCCTTTAAGCTCTGGATTTAAATTTGAGTTTGAACCCTGGTATTTGGTAATCCTGTCATCCTGAGCAGAACTCTATAACTCTGAGCCATAGAGCCTGCATCTGACTCATTGGGCTATTCTACCTTACATAGGAAAGTGTTCCATTCAACAATATTTAATTATTTATATAATAATAACTCTTTTGAATACCCAGTCATCTTTCTGTCCTCAAATGTAAAATGGCAATAGTTCCTTGAAATTCCCACTGCTGAGCTGGGGTTATAGTGAAGTCAGGGAAGTGCAGGCTTTACAAGCATACAGATGCCTGACAGATCCCCAGAATCACATAGGGTAGCACTTGTTGGAAATTGGCACTGGGAGAAGTCAGTGAAGGATGACTTCAGTCATAAGGATGCCTGACAGATCCTCAGAACCACATGGGGTGGCACTTGTTGAAATTTGACACTGGGAGAAAAGACTTCCTGGGGCTCAATGCTGATCTCCTTTGTGAATCCCAGCCCAATGAGAGCTCTTGGTCAATAAACAAGACTGATAGTGCCTGACAAAGGACACCCAAAGTTGATCCTTTACCCTCACACTTGTGCACAAAAAGCCCTTAAAGTACCTTCACAGACTCATTATGATGTTCACATCCATGAGCATATTTTCAGAGGACAAAGGAATTTACAGATTCTAGACTCCAAGGAAGATAAGCAATTGGTGGTCTGCGAAGTGGCTCCTGTGTTGTTGCTCCTCAGATTGTTTCAGGATGGAGAAATCGCCTTCTATCCTGGAGATGGACAAAATTACTAATTAATCTACTAGCAGATGCAAGTGGGTCTGGAAGCAAAACAAACCACCTGGTGGGCTAGGATTAAATAGCACATTGTAATCCAGAGGCATTCTGTTTAAGTCAGTTCCCAGATAAAGCATACCAGTGTAGCTTTAGGACAACATCTGGGGACTTGGCTGAAGTTTGGCTGTTATGTTTGGAGGGAAAGAACCTGAAGAATCATATATGAGTCATATGGGGTAACTAACAGCAGAAATAACAGGGGTATTTTGCATTTCTTTTGAGTGGGTCAAATAGCTGTTCAATAAAATTAAAATGCTCACTTTTTGCTGGTTTTCAGCAGTATGAACTTATTTTGCAATTAATTTTACTGCTTAGATTATCATGACATAGTAATAAAATAAAATAAAAGTTTCTTATCTTCAAGATTGGGCTCAAACTTATATATAGTTCCAAGTGATCTTAAAAATCTGACCCTCTGGTTGTGTTGGAAATTTTAGGCATGTACTATCATTTCAACTTTGTGCAGTGCTGGGAACGAACTCAGAAATTAGTTCACGCTAGGCAAGCACACTACTCACTGCAGAAATTCTCTAAATTACTATCAGAAAATGAAGGCTCTCTCTAGTAAAAATTTTTATATAAGCAAGAACAATATTACCATTGCTCAAGGAACACCAGGCACATAGCCAGGGTGTCAAATACCCCTCTAAAGGGAAGAATTGCTAAGGAAATAACAGATACTGGCCTTGGGAGAAAATAAGACTATGAGCTCAGCAAATACTACAAGAAATATGAACTTCTCAAATGTAAAATTGCCATTATATTCTGAGACCAGAAACAATGTCTTTGGACAGGTAGAAAAAGCAATTACTTGGGATTTGAAATAAGGAATTTATATTCTGTTGTTGACCATGACCCTTTTTGGCATATACATTTTTAAACCTATTTGAGCATTTCAGGCTGTATCTTAGACAAACACTAAAGTTATGCAATAAATGCTGACTTTGAAAAGTTATATGTCATTTTCAATAAACAGCAGCTGTTAGTATTATTATTAATAACAAGATTAACTAGTAAGAAATACATGGCAGTCCCTTTAACTGCCTAGAAGTTAGCAAAAATGTCCTCAGTTTGGTGAAAACAAAGGATTTACAATGAATACCTTAGAGATTTGTCTGAAGAACATTACTAGTTAGTGTTTTTTCTGAAGAAAGTATTATGCAGACACCTACTCTTCTGATATAATGATTAATTAAGAGCCATTTGTCATAAAAATAGTCATAATTGATCAGCAAAATGCTTATTGAGAACTATTATGAAAATGTCCTGGTAATGGCTATCTCAGTTGACTCAGTAAGCCAAATCAAGCTGAATTAAAGTCCAGGTTTTAATTGATCAAAGCATTCCCAGGCGGTCTCAGGGGAAAAGGGGGAAACTCTGAGGGTGCTTCTGAGGAGGGGGCATTAAAACCCTGTAAGTGTAGTATTTCAGCAGCTCCAGGGAAGAAGCTACTGCTTGGTGGGAATTTTGAGGCAGGGTCTGGAATGAGAAAGGAGGGTCTGAGTTCCCAACCAAACATCTTGGTGGGATTTGGAATGTGTCCCAGCTGGAGATTCCCAAAACTTAATATACAAAAATGAAGAACTGAATTTGAATCCAGGGGGTGGGGGGATGGGGTGAGGAATAGCCTGTGATCCAAGCAATGGGTATGCAAAGACACAAGGGTTCCTGATGCTTACTAACCAGCTATCAAACCAGTTAGCTTCAGGTACAGGGAGATGTTCTGTCTCAAATCTAATGTAGACTATTGAGAAAGATTCCCACCATTGTCTTTAGCCTCCTCATTGACACACACACACACACACACACACACACACAAAGACTTGATAATAGGTTATGTGATCAATGCCCTTATAGATGTTATCAAAGTACAAAGAAGAAAGAAAATAAAATGAAGGAAAACAGTTCTGTTTGAAGGCACATGACTAGAGAACATTTGATGATATGCTGAGACTGAGTGATCCTCATCAGTGATAATTCAAGAGATTAATGCTCATTTTTCAAATTGTAAGCTTTCTGCTAAATAAAATTGCTACTCATGGTTGAAACTGTCCATGTGCTACTCAGAGTGGTATAAGTTCCTAGTCTTAGAAAATGTTCTTGGTCTTCGAGTTAGATATAATGCTGCAACCATGGAAACACTAATTTATCAGGCATTTCTACAGAATATATATACTTGTATTTAAAGTCAAAACTGTCACATGAAATAAAAATTTACTTAGATGTTAAATCAATGAGTAACAGGCTGTGGAGATAGCATTGTAGGTAAACCATTTCACACATGAATTGAAGGAGCTGAGTTTGAAACCTGGAACCAAAGTATGCAAGTACAAGTCCAGCTCTTGTACAGTGATGAGCTGAGACATTAGAGGGACAGTTAGCATGGCGTTCACAGGTGCTGACAACAGGAGACATAGAGGGTGAAGATCAGCACTTAAGGTTGTCCTCTTCCACACTCATGCTAACGAATATACATTCACACACGGGCATGTATGTATGCATACATAAACATGCACACAGAAATAAAAAAGGTAACTACAATATTCCTCTCAGTGGAATTAGAAGTGGAGGCTATAATATTCAATTATGATATTGGTCATTGATAAGCTTTTGCATAAATAAGCTCATTGTAATGAGCTAAAACTTCATGTGTGTCCAGAATCCCAAAATGTGACTTGTTTAGAAACAAGGAGTTTGCTGCTGTAACTAATCATCCTGTGAACTCTCTGTGGAATTACAAGAGCCTCTACTAAGGGTACTGGTATCTCTATCAAGAATACAGTTGGGCTGGAGGGTAGCTATGCAGGTAAATACTTGAAGACCTAAGTATCATCTTCAGAAGGCAAGTAAATGATTCTTTGGTGCTGCACACTTGTAATCACAGTGATGGCAATGCAGAAATAGATGGATCCCTACAGTTCAATGGTCACCCAGCTTAGCATACACAGTGAATTCCTGACAAAAGAAAGGGTCTTGACTCAACAAACAATGTCAAGACAGGCAGCACTTAAAGAATGACGGCCAAGGTTGATCTGTGACCTTCACACTTGCTGTTGTATAGACACGTACCTACAAGATGTTAGGATATTTGAACATAAAGTGAGCCAAAGTCAAAAAGAGTCCAGGGACTGGTTTGATGCATTTGCAAGGAATACTCCCTGCTGGCTAGAGGCAGCCAAACCTGGGAGGAAACAAGAGAAAACACTCATCTGGCACTTTCAGAAATATACAACCCTATATCATTTTAATTTGTGAAGTTCTGACCTCCAAAATTATGAAATTTTCTTGATATTATAAATCAGCGAGTTAGGAGGAATTTGCTTTGACAACCCCATGAATTTAATGCACTTTTGTACCTATTGATTTGTGCTATGATTTTTATATAACTTGAACCTTTTACACAAAAGCCTGGTTACCCATCCACTGCCTCACTGATTTTGATTTTTTTTTTTAAAAAAAGGTTGATTTTGCCTCCATCTCTATACTTCATATCCCACAAATCAAATGCCTAATAAAAATTTGCTAAATATTTTTTCATTTCTCAGTGATATAGCTAAAATGTTTTCTAAAGTGACTTTGACATATTATAAATTTAGGTTGAAAGCTGTTCAATTGATGCATTTTTCTGGAGATTATCTTTGCCCCACAGCTCATTAAGCCTGTCCTCATTTACCACAATTTCCATAGGAAGAATAAAATGTTGGAAAGTGACCCATGTAAATAGCCTAATGTTAAAAAAATACCCTCAGCAATGATGATCATGTGACTGCTCTGCTTGTTGGCTACAAATTTGGGGTATGGATGATGAATGAGCTAGAGGAGGAAAGGGAGTCTCTAGTTGTTTAGGGAAAGAAGTGACAAGCCCTCATTAATTTGCACCCAGAAAACAATTCGCAAGGATTAACAAAAACATATTGCTTGTAGACTATGTCACTGGGGTTGTTATAGTTGAAGCCTAGGTCTAGTAGCCTTCACAAGTCAGGCCGATGTAGCTTTGTATTAGGCAAATTAAACATACAAATTAATAATGACAAGCAAACATAATATTGATTTAGTTTTAAGAATATTTAATTGAGTAGTTTTGTTGTTTGATAATTTCATATATGTATGATAATATTGTTTGCCCAAATTTGGAACCCAAAGAGACCACCGAAGACTGGAGGAATCCTGAATGCAACAGCAAGATTTACTTATGAAATGCAAGCCAAAGCAGGGAACCCAGTCCAGCTCTTGCCATAGCAAGATCAGGAGGAGCTCCTGAGGGGAGCTTACAGCCACTTTTAAAGGGAAAAAACATAATTTGGAGTTACTCTAGTGCAAGGATGTGTGCTGGCAGCTAATCTGGGGGATTTCTCCTTGAATCTGGGCCCAAGAGTGATGCTGCTGTATTTTGACTAGAGCATTTGGTGGTGGGGTAGCAGGGTAAGGGCAGTATGGATTCTGTAGTTGGAACTTAGGTCATGCTGCTGTTTTGTAAACAACAGTTTCTAGCAATGGTCTCTGGGAACTGGGTGAGGGACTCTTTCTCTGGGATCTGTCTGCTTTAGTTCTGCATAATTCTCTAAAATGGCATGTCTTGAGCTAAGCTTACTCTCTTCAGTATTATGATTATTCTCTCCTCCACCATCTTTTATCCCATCTCCATGAGTTCCCTATCATCTTTCCAGTTGCTTTTCCCAGTTCATAGCATTTGGTATTGTTTTGTGACTCATTTATTTTAACCAAGACTCCCTATGTGACAGTTGAATTGAAAATGTTCACTGTAGCCTGATAGAGTTATTGGTGTACACACAACTGAAGGCAAAGGATTTCTCAGCTCCCTAAATTTCTAAGTACCATATAATTCAGCAGTGAGGGGTAGGGTCTCATGGATCTCTTCTGTATCCATTCCTGAGTTTTGTTGGACCCATACTTTTAAAGAACTAATGCAGATATCTACAGCTGCTGAGCTCATGATTCCAACTGTTATCCATAAGAAGACATTTTGCCACCCTCTCCTTGTCTTCTGGGTCTTACATTTTTTCTCATGTGAACTCGTAATTTTCTGTGAGCTGTGGAGGGAATGTTATAAATGTCTTGTTTAGTCCAGAGTAGAATGAAACACTCACATAATCTGACAGTTCTTTTCAGCACCTTGTGCAACTGTGAGTTTCAGTATCCTCTCCTGTTTATCAGAAGAAGAGGAGGTTTATTCAATGTGACCACACTGGGACAAGTTCCTCCAAAATCTATCTTCATGTTCTTATATGGGGTTCTGGTTTAAAAACAGGGCACATGTTATGAATAGCTACTCCTATTCAAAATGACATACCACTTATCACTGACGCATTTTTGTCTGCAGTTTGGACTCTCATGACCTTCAGTTTCACAAGTTGTTAAACTATGTGAAATCTATTCCTGGAGATAAGCTTCTTTGTGGAGGTCACTGATGCTCCAATCAAAATTGACTTCCATGGGAAATTTTAATTATTTAGGCTCCATCATTTCAACAGTCTGATACACTGGAAACCTTTTCTCTTAAATATTTTTCGTTACGGACATGCAACTTTACTGCTGAGGATGATTAAGTTTTGTCTAATTATTTTAATAAATACCTTATATTACCCTATATAGTTTCATAAAAACACATTCATCTTCATGTCTCTTAGACAATAAAGGCACAAAAACAAAGCACTGTATGCCCTTGGCATTTGGAAGCTCTTAAGTGAGAACAGTATCTTTGAAGTGTAGCTCATCAATGCTTTTCATCTTCTGTTTATATTGAAGTCTGGGTGAGTGACAGTGCTCTATGCACACTGTGATGACAGCAGTCCTGGATCACTCACTAGCTTCATTAATAGGGTTATAAACATCTGTTGTGCACTCTGGGCTAAATTGCCACTTGAACATCCTCCTTTCATTCTCAATCAATTGCTATTTTTCTTTGAAACCAAGACCTTGTTACTGAACAAGACTCTGCCTGGTTTCTTCTGGAATCACTATGAGATAAAAGAATGAAAGTAAAAAGGGCACCATGTCTAAAAAAGATGACTGCAAATTGATGAAGAGAGAATGAGAAGTCTTCTGCCAAGGTTCTGTTCTGCAGTTTATGTAACTAGCTCATGAAAAAGGAAGTAAGAAGTACAGAGGGACACTGGAGTCTTATAAGTTAGTAGCACATCCTTGCTTATCTATATGATAGAGGGATAGTCTCAGATCCTGGGACTTGTCTTCTGCTCCAGCAACCCTGGCTAGACTGTGCATAATTAATGGACCTTCACTTTTACATTTGTAGCATGAGAATTTCTATGCACAAGCACAGAAAGAGTTGTTTCTTCCTGTGAGTTTTTGGGTCACTTGTACAATAAGATAAACAGCCAAACACCAGGTATATGCTAAGTAGCCAAATTTGTGGCCACTCCTTCCACGCAGCTGATGCTTGCATTCCCAGTCTGGGCTTTAATCAAGCTCTGACAATTCCTAGCTGTATGATTTTGAGAAAGCTGCTCAATTTCTCTTGTAAGAAGCTGGGTTTCCTGGAAGAACAGAACTGACAGAAGTGATAACAGCTTAATGCCATCATCTGAAGAACAGAATGACCAAAGAGCAGTACAGTGAGAGGACAGTGAAAATGAGCTCTAGAGGCTTCTCTTCTAGAGCTGTGGACACTTACTGACTCTATTGCATTCAGGATTTTAGTGGAGTTTATGGTGTCTCTCCTACTTCCTCCTCCCTTCCTCTCTCCATTGGTTTAAAGGTGTCTCTGCACTCCTTCTCTAGGAGGGATTGTCTCTGTTGACAAACAGATTGGCTTCTTAGATTGGCTAAAGTTAGAATGGGTGCCCAAATTTCTCTGCTCTTTGTGGTATATGAGGTACAGAGAGACCCACAGAATTCAAAGGGAAACAGAGAAATGAAAGCATGCTGCTAGAAGACAAGTGGCCACAAATAACTAGGGAACCACTAATTATCACAGGGGGGCAAAAACCATAAAAAAACCTTAAACTGGGATTGTTATATTCCCCTATCCCATCCTAGGAGTCCAAAGCTTCAAAAGGATCATATATTTACCAGAGGGTTTATTAGATTAGTTTCAATGATAGCACCTGAATGTATAATTGATACACTCAACAATAAGTGTTTCAGATTGAAGAGACTGAGATTCACCTAAGTGCTTAATCTCAAAGGCTCCAGATCTCAGAAGTCTCAATCTGGTGTTGAAGGCCTGCAACTCCGAGAGAAGTTAAATTTTACCCTCTATTAAAAAAGAAAAGGTTGGATAGCACTTAGAATGACTCATGCATGGCATTGTGGTGCATAAAATCTCAATTTCTTTAGCTCATTTGTCAAGAGCTTTCCAGGCATGCTCATCATGGAGGATGAGTTGTTGTCCCTTAGGCACCTTAGCAGGGAGAATTCTCACTGAAACTTCTTTTGACAGGCATTGGTCCTGTCACCCTTGACTGTGGCTCTGCTGGAATTCCTTTACCTCCTGCACTGGAATGTTTATATCCCATTTTACCCTCCTGCATGTTAATGTCTGGGTCTTCATGGCCAGGTGAAGTGAAACCATAAAACTCAGACCACCAGCCAATTAGGATGCATCTAACAAGCCTGGCTTTGTCTTCTGTGTGCTATGCCAGGATAGTGAAGAGACTGAATCTTGTTCAGGCTTACTAAAAACCACCCCCATAGAATAGAAACTACATGCACTTTTGTGGTTTAAGCATAATATGAATTTATTACACAAAGAAGATAGATGTGTGGTTTTTCTAACATGCTGTGAAAGCTTTAAAATTATTTACTGTCCTCATTGTCATTAGACAGGCGGTATCTGATCTTTCCAATGTTTTATGATAAAACTCTATTTTATGATTCATAATTTTAAAGACTCGTCTGCTTCTGCATGGAAGATGCATGCAGCATGGGGAAGTGTGAGGGGTTACTGATGTTCACTTGCCATCTGAAGTAGTTAAGTTTCTCTAGAGGAACAGAGTAGAAAGAGTGAATACCTAGGACACAGGAAATTCATTAGATTTCCTTACCCATACCAGCTGTGTAATTTAACAGTGAGTATCAGCAGGATGCAAAAGTTGAAAATCAAGGATCTCTCCAGTCTGCAGGACTGGAATCCACAGCAATTCCAATGTGCTGCTGAAGTATGGAGGATTCCTGGAGAGCCACTTGTCTTCATTGGAAAGGTGAGGAAGATAGATTCTGAAGAGCAGCAGACTCAGCATCCTGAGGTAGATACACTTGCACTGAACAGAGAAGTCACAAGGGCAGAAGCTGAAGTTTTTCCTAGTTCTATTTATATTTTGATTTCCATGAAGTTTCTATATACTCTGGAGAAAGGTATTGCCTTCTCAGCTGGTCCTTTCAGGAAGTATCTTCATAGATTTGCCCAGAGGTACATCTCCTAGCTGCCACTCAAAAGGAATCATTATATTGTCCTAGAATAATGTGTGGAAAAGGATAAAACTAAGCCCTGAACAAAGTGGAGTTGTAGGACATTCGGGAAAGACTGGCTGAAATTTACAGTATTGATGTTCTAAAGCCCAAACACCCCAGACTTCACATTTGGGACCATGGCAATTAATTCCCACCTTAATAGTAATTCTCTTATAAGCAAAGTATTCCAGAAACCCATCTCCTATGACCATCAGTGGAGCAGAATTACAAAAGCTGCAAGGGTTCTGTAGGACATAGCCCTTTTGCCTCTACATCATTTAATCATGAGTTACAAATATTCACATTGCACAAGATGGCCAGATAAATCAGCTTTTAGAGATTCTGCCTCTATTTTTTAACTCATTTATCTATTTTGATTAAGATACAGGAAAGAATTCTACTACAATAATAAATAAAAATTTATGTCATTTTTCTGTGACAAAGATTTATATTTTTTTTGTTTTTTTTGTATTTATCAAAAAAAACAGCAAAAAGAATTTAAAATGTGGAAGAGTTAACAATAACTATACAGAGGATAAGAATCATAAGCATGGCTTATCAAGGGTGGAAATGCAAATAAGATTGCTACACATATACTTTCTTTGTGTTCAGCTTTCCCTCTGAATTTTTTTTCCATCCCTGTATATCCTTATTCAAGGTCTCTTCCCCCTCCCCAGTAGCCCTTCTATACACTAAAGATAGAAGAGATGAAAAAGAAATAAGGGAAACATTACTCTTCATATTAGCTGCAAATAGTATTAAATACCTTGGAGTAACTATAACCAAAGAAGTAACAGACCTATTTGACAAAAATTTTAAATCATTGAAGAAAGAAATTGAAGAGGATATCAGAAAATGGAAAGCTCTCCCATGTTCCTGGATTAGTAGGATCAACATAGTAAAAATGGCAATTCTACCAAAGGCAATCTACAGATTCAATGCACTGCCTATCAAAATCCCAACACAATATTTTTT